>PVIU01023228.1:0-27849 GCA_004026605.1 Ondatra zibethicus | reverse complement strand
TTTTCTGAGACTGGGGTTACTTAACTAAGAATTTCTAGCTCCATCCATTTATCTTCAAATTTTATAATTTCACTTTTATTAGTGAATAATATCCCATTGTATGTATACATGAATCATATTTTCATTATCTATTCATCAGTTGATGGACATGTAGGCTGTATCCCATTTCTGGCTGTTATGAACACATCAGCAATCACTTTGATGAGCAAGAGTATCTGCAGTAGTATACAGAGTTCTTTGGGCACATGCCCAAGTGATACAACTGGATCTTGCTGCAGCTCTATTCTCAGTGTTTTGAAGAAACCTCCACACTTGATTTCCCTCGTGGCTCTATCAGGTTGCACATTTACCAGCAATGAATAAAAAAAATTTACCCCTTTCTCCACATCCTCACTAGCATGAACTGTAATTTGTTTTTATTAACTTTGGCCATTCTGACTGGGATAAGACAAAATCTCAAAGTAGTTTTGATTTGCATTTCCCTGACGGCTGAGGATGTCGAACATTTCTTTAAGTGTTTCTCAGCCATTGAGTTTCATCTCTTGAACTCTCTCTTTAGCTCTGTGTCCCATTTTTAAGAGGGTTATTTGTTTTCTTGATGCCCATATTGTGTTTGCTGTTGCTGTTGTTGCTTGTATATTCTAGATACTAAGCCTCTGATACACACACACACACACACACACACACACACACACAATTAGTAAAGATTTTTCCCCATTCTGTAGGCTAACACTTTGCCCAAAGAATGGTGTCAATTGCTGTACAGAAGCTCTGCAGTTTCAGGAAGCCCCATTTATTAATTATTGGTCTTAATGCTTGCAATATCAGAAGGTCTTTTCCTGTGCCAGTGGGTTCTTCCTAAACGTACAACGTGTACACTTTGCAGTGTACATGAGCCATGCTCCACGGTGCTGACTAAATGCCCTTCAACACTTTGGCTCCTATCCCAGTGTTACATGTGAATCACAGAGCTTTCACTGTCTATACAGGTTTCTGCTCTTGTAGAAGAACAACTAAGTGTGGAAAATAAAGACCAAAGCTTAATTCAAAATCAAGTGCATAACCAATCTGAGGTGTTCCTGGCGGTGCCCGCCTGTGCTGTGTCCTGTGATTTCACTGCAGCCTTGGTCTGAACACACACCAGGTGCCTCTGGAACAGCACACATCACCACACTGCACAACAGCCAGTGTTATCTCAAAGAACGCAGCTCTGACTCCAAACCAGCTGTTCTCAACCTGTGGATCTTGACTCCTTTGGGGTCAAACGACCTTTTCACAGTGGTTGCCTAAGACCCTTTGAAGACCCAGGTAAGACACATTATGATTCATAACAGTAGCAGAATTACAGTTGTGAAGAAGCAGGGAAAATTATTTCATGGCTGGGAGTCACCACAACATGCGGAACCGTATTAAAGAGTCGCGGTGCCGGGAAAGTTGAGAGCCACTGCTCTAGGTGATGGTCTGTATGGACTGCAGAGTTTACACTGCACACACAGAGGTTTTCGCTATCTCAGAAACACAGTGGCTCGGCTACAGAAAACACAGACTTCTAGTGTTTTCCTGCTATCATTCCTCAGGGTGTACAAATTAGAGTATCTTTGGACTGGATTGTGTTAGAATGTTTGATTTCTAAAATTGCTGTTTGAGTTGGAGATACAAGTTTCATAAAAAATCAGAATAGTTAAACAAATTCTGGCTTGGGATTAAAATACAATTTCCAACAATGTCTGATATGACCCCAAACACACTCTGCCATTCTGTACTACATGTTTGTGCAAAGCAAAATTCTCATCACGGACAATCATAAAATAGAAACAGCAGCCACCTCTGAAGATATTGTGCTCTGCAGTTGGCTCAGGACGCCCACCGACTTGCTTTGGGGACACTCTCAGGGCCGTGAGGCCCCCACAGAACCTTCATCCCTGGCAGTGTTCAGGAGGGAGGGCAGTCCTCAGGACTGAGCTACTCCAGACACCTCTCTCCACCGCTTCTTCCCCAGCCCCCACTTCCTCAACTTCACACAGGGTTCCCAGATCCCAGTGACAAACCAAGTGGAGCCGCTTTCACAGAGCTGTTAGGAGCAGGGCTGGGTGCTTCCTTTGGCTGTCGCCAGTCCCCTAATGTCTCCTTGCCCATTCAGGAGCCGCAGAAGATAACCTTGCCTGTAGGGGCAGAGTGTGGGGACTCCCTCTGTCCTTCACACACCTACCCAGGATGTGGGAGACAGACGACAATCGTACAGCAGCACAGGGTGTGCATCTGGAGGTCCTTCCCATTATGTCTTCATGGGATGAGGGTTGTCTGAACTTGTTACATGCATGTGTCTACTTATGTACACTTGCCTCCCTGTGAGGGCCGTGCACCCCATGGGCGGCTCCTCTGCAGCCCACGTCCCTGCATGCACCTGTGTCAAATTCAGCAGGGATGACCTCACTGGGCCTTGTCTCTATTGCCTCCATTAGCTTAAAAAATAAAAAGACAGTAACCTCATTTTTAAAATAATTAAAAGCAGATAACCATATGACAAAGAAGCTTGTGCAAAGTGCATGCTCAACCCCAGTGAGAGTCCACAGCCTCACAGCTGTGCCGATGAGGGCATGGAAGGCTCAGCTGATGCTGGGCTGCCGGCAGATGTGTGACAGGACTAGCCATGGAGAGACTGATCATTTCCTAACAGTTGCACATATGCTTGTCCTATACCCCACGGACTCTCCTTATAGAACAGCACATGTCCACAGAGCTTACGCAATGGTTGGTATATCCCTACATAGGGGGCCGAGCAAGCGCCCACTGCCAGGCCAGTGGATACGGCATGAGAGCCTGGCTGTGTAGCCAAGTCCTATCCCATCAACGTGGGTGAGCAGTGGGAAACAGTCCTGCCAGACTGAACACAAGCACACACGATTCCCTCTCACACAGGACCCAGTTCATGGCTGCTGTGGCTGTGGGTGGAGAGACTGACATAAAGCATGCGAGAGAATGTGTAGGGACAAGCATCTCACCAGAATTATTGTGGTGGGCAGCACAGGTCACATTTGTTAAGCTTCCTCAAACTATGTCAATTAAGTTCATTTTAAACAAATAAAACTTCAATGCATACATCATAGGTGGCTGGTTTGGAAGAGGACAGTAGTCCTACAGTGAGTGGCTAATATCCAGATAGGATTATGTTTGCAGGTGTACCTTTCACGTGGAATGTACTAGAAGAAAGTCAAGTTGTGCAAGCAGCCAAAAGTACAGTTACCTACTGCATTAGTTTGGGGTTGATCGTACAAATGGTAGGAGTCTGTGTAAAGAGAAACCGAGGGCGGGTTTGGCTGGCATTTGAACTACCTGTAGGTGAGCAGCCCTAATGGGTAAGTTTGAACGTTCAGGTCCCTGCCTCACCTTGTCACCTGCCAGATGTGTAGCCTCAGGCAAGTATGTTCAGGCTGCCTCATAATCACCTCACACTTCTGAGCCTTAGCGATGCCATGTCATATTCTAACGGCATGGGTGAAATCAGAAGCTGCAGAGACACTGCAGGAGCAGATTGAGCTAACGGAGGTTAATGAGACATGGGGCGCGGGGTGGGGGGAAGCAGAGCAGGCAGGCAGGGCTATGGGTGAAGGCTCTGCTAGGTTTTCTTTTGTTTGCGAATGTTGTATGACAGTTTCCTCCAAAACTGACACATTCTACCCTTTAGGGAAACTCTTTAAACAGGAAGGTAAAATATTCACAACAGCAAAAGGAAGTCCCTGAAACTGACCAGATTCTCTAGCCGCCCCCCCCCCAGTGTAGGCAATATAAGTTGAGTGTTCACCATTAGAGGGAAGGAAGCTGAGTTGCAAAGAAGACTCTCAGGTGAGACAAGCCACAGAGAGGATTCTGAGACCAGACTGGCTGCCTGGAAGAAGCAGAAACCAGCCAAGCTGCCTGGAAGAGGTGTAGACCAACCGAGGCACCTGGAAAAGACACGCCAACCTGTTGAGCTGCCTGCAGGCTGTGCAGGGTGCTCCAGGTTCCCACCCATGCTGGGGTGGCTTTAGTAAGGCAGCTGTCTTTGAGTCATTTCTGCTCTTATAAGTAACCCCTCACCTATACTCCTCTAAGTAACCTCAATCAAATTGCTTGGTGCACCAAGTTGA
This sequence comes from Ondatra zibethicus, assembly GCA_004026605.1. NCBI lineage: Eukaryota > Metazoa > Chordata > Mammalia > Rodentia > Cricetidae > Ondatra > Ondatra zibethicus. Next base: position 23,722 of record PVIU01023228.1, on the reverse strand, counting down.
ACTTGGGTGGCATTCGTACTTTGGTCTTTCATGGGTTCTCTATCTGGGGGAAGTAGACCAAGTGTTGTGTCTCCCCAAGAGAAGCTCGCCACACCACAGAGAATCACAATTTTTGCATACATGAGGGTATCACAGTGTCAGTACTGTTCTGTGTTGATACTTCTCTACTTCCGAGGACTAAAGATTATTCTGCCACCTCCAATTGTTTCTATGAGGCAAACCTGCAGCCAGAATCAATGTTCTCCTCAAGGGCAAGAAGGAGGACCTGGCATGGTGCAAATGTGCCTGCCAAACAGAAAACTCCATCCGCAAAACCATGAGTTAATGACATTTGGGAGGGGGCTATGGGAGATAATTAAGATTCTTGATAAGGTCACTGAGGTGGGGCCCTCCTAACAAGGTTATTGACTTTATAAGAAGAGGAAGAGGGCAGTGAGATGCCCAGGTTAAAAACACTTGCTATAAAGCCCAGCAACTTGAATACAATCTGTAGAATCCATATGAACTTGGAATGACAGAACCAAGTCCACAAAGTTGTCCTGTGACTTCTACATGTGTACTGTGGCACATGTGTGCCCCCACATACATATACACACGCATGCACATATGTACAAAATGATAAATTTTTAATTGAAAAGAAGAAGAGAGAGCCAATGGCAGCTTGCTGTGTCTTGTCCGGTGACACCCTTCACCTCATTACGAGGTGGCACGGAGGCCTTCATCAGACTGTGACCTGAATTAAGCTCTCTTCTTTGTAAATTACCCAGTGTTTAGCAGAGTAACAGGAAATGGACCAAGAAAATAGACAGGGAACAGAGATGAGGGGCCTTTCAGCTCTCACTGGGTTGTGCCCCTCACCCCGACTTGGGGCTATTGTCTGCTCACACCCAGTGTGGAGTTCCATGTTTTCAGTGACCCTCGGGGCCAAACTAAGAGACACTTGATGTTAAGAAGAAAATGAACTGATGACCCCTTCAACAACGCGTTCTCCAGGAGGGCAGGGCTAGGCTTTTGCTTCTTGGCCACTTGTGCCCATAATTGAGCTCAGCATTTTTGCAGGTCAGTTCTTCCTTGAAATTTTGTTGAATAAATCAATAAACAGTGAAGACTAAATTAGATGATGTCTATAAGCAACTTGAACAATGCCTGTCAGGTACATGCTCACGAACAATAGTGCCTGCTATTTATTCCCTGTAGAATGTTGGAGCTGCCATCTCTCTCTTTGCTCTTCAATGAGGTAACCCAGAAACAATGAGGATAGAGCTAGGAGCTTTAACCTGTCACTAACTAGCTAGGCAAATGAGACAGCTCTCCAAAAGTGTTATCTGTGAGCTTCTATAGATCATACCAACTGCTGTACAGAAAAATACGAAGTTTGCTTTACACACACACACACACACACACACACACACACTAGTACCTGAACTAGATTGGGGAGCTGATTCATTGAGTAAAATGTTGGTGTGCAAGAGTGAGGTCCTAAGTCCCAATCCCTAGATAATAATAACCGCTGGGTGTGGTAAAGCACATTTGTAATCCCCACACTCATCTGGGAAGGTGGGAGGCAAGGGCAGGAGGATCCCTGGGCAGTCACAGGTCACATATTCTGTCTTATGCAGAAGCAAACAAGGTAGAAAATGAGGCCTAATCACTGAGGTGTACATTGTACACTTGCCAGGGCACACATACATGCCATGGCACGCATGTACCTACCTATCTACACATTACACACACACATGCATACACACACACACTTCATTTTAAAACTTTGATAAGAAAGAAAAAAAAATCTCTTCATGTCTTGCTTTGGCCCCTAGGAGGGAGAGTTGAGAGATTTTTCAATGCTGCATCCTTTGAACAAATGATGGCCTTTTGCCTTCACACTGATGTCACAGAACCTTCTGGATGGCATGTTTGTGTCACACAATTCCAAGGGGAGCAGCCATACCGTGGTCTCAAAGAAGTAGGGCCCCAGGGGCCAGGCAGTCAACCACTGACTCAGCAGGACTCACTGCTCTAACCAACCTTCCACCCCTTTCACCAGACTAATGAGCAGACAGAAAGCTTGAACCTGATACAGGGGTGTCTAAGAGAGAGCTGGGGAGGGCAGAGGGCTGGGCATGGACACAGTCTCCAGTGTGTCTCATAAAAGCTTTCTCTATCGGTGGTTACAGTGGAGAAATGATCTTAATAGATTCCCCAAACTTGAACCATTATTTCACTTCTGGGAAACACAGGGTTTTCTTGGGTTCTCATAGACAACTATATTTTACTTGCCTTTGCCTTTGTTGGGAACTTCTGCCCTGTTTTCACAAGCAGGATGACTTATCTGTGCTTGTCCTTATCTTCCCAGGGTTTGGGCTCAGGGTCAAGGTGGCTTATAGGAGAAGCTGGACACCATCTTTTCCATTCATCAAAGAACGGCATGGCTCTAACTTAATTTGTGCAAGTGTGGGGGCCACATAAGAACCAGGGTGGGGTCCCTCTAACCTCCTTTCTTGAAGGGCTTAGCTCCCCATTCGGGGATATACTCTGGTTTGTTCATTCCCAGTTAGCTCTATAGTATTGCTAATTTTCTTTGAATCCAAGTAATAAGAAAACTGCATCTGAATTTGCAAAGGGGTGGATTTCTTTCTAGTGAGGCAGCCTTGTTGTTCCTCAGTGTTGACTGTGGCTCCCCTCCCTGCCTCCCCCCCCCCATTTTTGAAACCCAGATTCAGCCCCGACTTTGAGACCTGAGTCATGGTTTGCCGAAAGTGATTCTAAAATCCCTTTTATTCTATTCCCCAACCTCCTTGTGGCCAGGGTAGCCATGTGACAGCATCAGGACCCTTTCTTTCTCTAGCTGAGGATACAAACTATCTGGAGGGACCCTGCATCTTAAAGGCCCAGCACAGAAGACAAGCTGTGCCAGACTTATGGGCCCTGCCATAACAACCAATAGCTACAGAACTTTGGATAAGTTGCTGACTTGCTATCTGCCTCAGTTTCTACACATGCAAATAAGGGATCACAGAGCATGTCGCAGGGCATTTAGTGATTGAAATGTATGAGGGGCTGAGAACAATGGTTGGTACACTGTATCCTTAAAATAATAACAGCCGGTAAATAAATAAATCAGTTAGTAAATATTATTTTAGTTTAGAGCTTGCTGATTGCCCAAAAGTTCATTGCTACGTGCTTTGCCCCAGCCTACGGTACTCATGGGAAATGGCAGAGCCTGTAGGCGGTCGGGCTCGGCAGTGAGGCTGCCTGTGAAGGGGATAATCGCCTGCTGGCCTCATTCTGTTTTCTCTCTGCTTCCTAGATGCACAAAGGGAGAAGCCCTCTCTGCCATGTGATCCCCACAATCCCAGAGCTCTCTGTGCCCACAAGCTCAGAACAATATCACCTAGGGGACCATGGACAGATACCCCTGAAATTATGACCAAAGTCAACCCTACCTCCATTGAGGTTGATCTTTCTCAGGTGCTCGTCGCAATGGTGGAAATGCAAGCAACACTAATCACTACCACGATAGACACTGTCTTCAGGGATGAGGAAAGCGACAGACGATGCTGACGGGGAAGAGCTTGGGCCCCACGGGAATGTCAAGAAAAACCTTCAGAACCTACTCTAGACACCAAGGGATCACTCAAGATCCTCACTGAGGTCATCAACTACAACGGGATTCCTGTAGTGGCCTCGTTATATTCTGCATTCATTCAAGAACTGCTGTGGGCCACTATTCTAGACCCCCGGGACTCAGCCATCACCAATAAAACCCTCTGCCTTACAGAGTCAACATGCTTTTTTACTTGTTTCTGTGATAACCTTATTCATTTAATATCAGAGAAATCACCTCAATTCTGATCTGGGCACTCTACTGAGATGTTCCTAATATACTTCTTGTGAGCTTTCCATGAGTATTTAAAAGGAACCCATATATACAACCTCTAGGGACTGCACAGGCACAATCCTAAAACACAGAGATCAGTGTTTGCACGTCCATGTCCAATGAATACTATTTGTGAGGCAACTCTGTAGACCCAAACCCAACTGAGGGCCAGTGCAATGGCCCAGAAGTAAAGAGACTTCATGTGCAACCTGTAAACCTGAGTTCAATCCATGGAACCCACATAAAAAATTCAGATGCCATGATGTGTCTGAAATTCCAGTACTCCTGTCACATGACAGGAGGGGAAGATAGGGTCACCTGCGAGCTCTCAGGTAAGCTAGCCTGGAATAGTCAGCATGACATAGAAACCAGAAAGCCGCTGCCTCAATAAGATGGAAGAACCAATTCCCAAAAGTTGTCCTCTGGCATCCACACTCACACTTGGCACACGTGCAACAGCACACACACACACACACACACACAATGATGATGATGATAAATTTTACAAACACAAATGACCTTATCTCTGGATAAGAAGAACATTAAAACACAATAAAAACGTATGAAGTGAAATCTCGAATGTTGGCAAAGATGCTGCCCAGCTAACAGCCTACAGCCTGCAGATTAGTTAGGAAACCATGGTACCCCCAGCTGGATCATTTGAAGCGGAATAGCCTCTGACCCTTGTATGTCACTCCCAGGTACTCCCCAGAACAGTTGCTCACGGACATGCCCCAGGAATCACAGGCTAGAGAACTCACTGGATTGCTGTAAGGGCCCCAGCGTGAAGCCATGAACTGCTCCTGCGCAGTAGGCCAGATCAAACACAGTCCAGTCACACGGCAGACTGCAGTGTAGCAGTGGGAACAGCTGCAAATCAGCATGCAGAAATGTGGGAAGACCTCCCACGCGTGGGTGCTGGAACAGCAGAGGCAAGACAGGCGCGTGGGCCTGTGGTGAAATTCCACCGATGAGAAGCGCGTGTACACCAGGACCGGCTGCATCGAGGATGAGCTTGTGGCTTACCTTGGCAGGAAGTGAGAAGCATGTGAAGCTGAGGAATTCTCAGTTTCGGTGGGTACTGGTTAAGGGGTATGTTTGGTCTATGGAATGTCATTAAGTCGCACACACCCATGAACATTCTGCAGGGAACTTTTATTCCTAAAGGGAAACGAGAGAAAGGCTAGTTCTCCTCTGGAAAACAGCTTGTGTCCCTGGGAAGAGTGAGATCACCCCACTCTGTGCCCTGCCTGCCTGCATCATAAACAGGGCCTACCCACATGCCCTTGGTTCAGGTCTATAGACAGTTGACGAGACAGGAGGACACAGTGTGAGCTTAATATCTTGCTAGAGAAGAGAGAGGGACAGAGAGGCCCAGCCCGCCACACCCTCCAGTTTCACACAGTCCTTGGCACCTAGTGATCAGGGCATTTGTGGTCAGTCACTGAACCCCTACATATGGTTTACTGTCCGAAGCTCCCTTGACATGAGATGAAGCACACAGCCCCTTTCAAACTCAGTCATATTGTACTGGGTGGCTAAGGCTGGCTGTAGACTTGGAGCGGTTGTTAGGAAAGTAGTTGAGAAATGCCTAATGTGTGTGCCTGTCTGCAGTACTGACATGCAGTACCATTTCCAGAGTGGCGCAGAGCTACCATGAACTCCTGCAAGCAGGGAAGTCTCTTCTTTATGAGACTGGAAAATTGCTCCTTCCTCTCAGAGGAAAGGACAGGACTCACACTTGCATAGGCACTGTGGGAAACAGCCCGTGGCCAGAGCGCTCTGCCTTCTCTCTCCTCTGTCTACCAGCTTTCAGGACTCAAAGTGGGTGTGGGAAAGCCAGGCCTGTGTCCTTCTGTGCTATTAGGAGGGATGAGGGGAAGAGAATCGCCACCTCATGGAGTATGTCATCACCTGTCCCAGAAGCACGTGACCTGCCCCAGGAATGTGTTCCCTTGGGGTGTGGCAGCATTGCTGAACAAGATGAGAAGGGGAGTAGGATGGGTTTTGATTGCCAAGGGCCTTCATCATCAATTTGACTAGGTGCAGAATCACCCGGGAGACAGAGCTACATCTCTGGCTATGTCTGTGGTGGAGTTTCCTGAGACCCAATTAAGGAGAGCCCCCCACTCTGACTGTAGGAACCCAGAAGGAATAAAAGAGGAAAAAGCCAGAAAATGCTGACCTTCCTGGCCTGGAATGATGCAAAGGGTCCTGCCACGCTGCCCGTGGTGGACTGAGCCCTTTGAACCTGTGTTGCAGGTCAACATGCCCTTAGTCAAGCTTTTCCTGACAGACAGCCTATCAGAGTATTGAAAAACTAATGAATAGCGCAAAAATCAAACCAAGGGGGCAAACTGGCTTCAGAGGTCAAATCACATGTCAGAGCCCAAGCCAAAGGTCATGTCAGAAGCTGTCATTGTGGAGTTTTAGTAAAAAAGTAAAATCCCGTATTTATCACTTAAGAACATATTTGGCATCACCCAGAAGTCAGTCCTAGTACAGCACACCGACTGGAGATGAAGTTGCCTGGTGCAAGTGATCCTGGCACTTCCTGGTCCCTTGCCCAACCTATCATGCTCTGTCAACGTGAAAACACCCCACACACTGAACTCTCCAATTCCACACCATAAACCAAGGGAGGTGGAGACCAATATCTCTTTCCAGACGATGCTAAAGTGGTACATATGTGTGTACATTTATACAAACAGTCAGACATGCATGCATGTACATACACATTCATTCGCAGGATACATGTGCATATTTAGCTCCCCCTCCCACAATCCACACACATACCACACACCTACCTATCTATATCCATACGCACATACATGTACACACACATATACATGCACACACCCTTGCAGGGGAGCTGCTGCTTAGCTCTAGGGAGACTATTATGGCCCCAAGGAAGTGGAGGAGGTTTGGGTCAAAGGTCACATCTTCCTCTTCAGAAGGTACTTCTATGACTTCCTGAAGTTGAAGTTGGAAGAGATCTCGAGGGGTTATTTTATGAGGGAAGAGGGAACACCAATGCTGGAGGCTTCCGATGAAGACAGGGTTGGGGTAGGAAACGCAGGAAGTTATTTTAGAGTGCTGGCTAGGAAGCTTCCCACTTGACTTCACAGAACCCTGAGACATTCACAGAGAAGGTAGGTAGTCATGAGGTATAAAAATCTAGGCGGAGTCCTCAAGGAAAACCTGTACTCACACAGGTTCATCTGGCCACCTATGTCATCATCCCAACCCACCCCCACCCCCTAGACAGCCAGCTCCCTGCCTGCTCACAGGTCAGTTTCCAGAATAGTTCCCACCATGATCTACAGGGCCATACCTGGTAGTAGAGCTAGCTGGAAAGGGGCAGCTATGGCAGAATCTGCAGACTGCCCACCACTCTGGCCTCAGGAGCCCAGGGAGCCAGCTCCCAGAAGACCCATCCACCTTTTCCCACTGGAAGTCTCCAGAGATTTCCAGGTGGGCTGAGGTTAAGGGTAACCCCTTTGGCTTGGTTCCAAAGAAGACAAGTTTCTTGAAAAACAGTCCAGAATTCCTGCATTAGTTACATTTCTCACGGCTATGACAAAATACCAGACTAAAGCCACTTAAGGAAGGAAGGGTTTACTTTGACTCATGGTCCATCATGGCAGGCAAGTTAGCAGCCAAAGCAGCTGCTCACGTGGCCGCCACAGTAAGAAGCAGAGAGTAACAAGTCCCACGCTCAGCTCACCTCCTTTTTGTTCAGTTGGGGACCCCAGCCCACAGAATCCATTAGAGTGGGTCTTGCCACTCAACGTAACCTAGAAACGCCCTCATAGACATGCCCAGGAGTTTGTCTCCTACATGATTCTAGATCAGTAGTTCTCAACCTGTGGGTTGCAACCCTTTTGACAAACCTCTATCTCCCAAAATATTTGCATCACAATTTCGTAACAGCAGCAAAATTACATTTAAGAGTAACAATGAAATAACCTTACAATTGGGTCACCACAGCGTGAGGAACTGTATTAAAGGGTCACAGCATCAGGAAGGCTGAGAACCGCTGCTCTAGATTCTGGCCAGTCAATTGGAGCTGTATAGCCTTCACCAGCATTGCCCACCACCCACACAGCCACTGCATTTCCAGATCCCTCTGGCTCAGAGGTGGCACCGAGGGAAGCTATGAGAGGCGGTCAAGCAGGAAAGGGAAGGAACTGGACACCACGAGGGGTGTGCTCTTTTGAGCAGAGGAGGCATTGGTACCAGGAGGCCACCAACAGAGAAGCCACCTGCTGGGGCCACCCACGGGACCCAAGAGCACCTGGAGAGGTACCTCTATAACCTCGCCTTGGCCCCACTGAAGCTCAGGGGATGTAAAGAAAAGCTGTGGGCAGGCACCAGCGTTGTTGTCTGTGTCTAAAGAAAGCATCAAAGACAGGCGGGGCCCATAAACCACTGCCACATGTTCTGCGGGGCAGAGCTGAGATCAAAGAATGGGCAAAGCAGATCCCCGAGACCAAAAGGACAGCCAGACCCTTCTCCGGCTCCCAGTGGCTGCCCACCATCTCTGGCCATCTTTGGCTGGTAACAGAAGGCTCATCTCCATCTGCAGCCTGGCACAAAACTCTTCTGTCACACGTCTGGTTCCAAGTCTTTCCTTAGATATGGACATAGCTACTCTGTAGAAGAAGGTGTATCTAATCTCAAGGCTTTGGCTCATGGCCACAAGGAGATTCAGCAGGGGGACTACAAGAACACTCCATTAACACATTGAAAAATTAGACCTTTCTTTGTTTCATTCCCACAGTGGCCATCATTTCTACAGAGTCCCCCACCCCCATTGCTGTCCAGCACACACTGCAGGGAGCCATCATCCCACGCGGCCACGGACAGTCTCTGCATTTCTCTCACGGTGAGCCGGCTCTCCATTGGCAACGCTGGTGCCTGTCTCTGCCAATAGCTTCGAGTCAGCACTGTGTCCTGCCTGTTCATCACCAAACCACAAAAGGGAAGAGGGTCTGGTCTTGACCCCTTTCCAGAGAAAGGCCTCCTTGGCGCCTATGCAAATGTGCTACCTCTACCCAACTCCCTCCCTGTAAACTAGTGCAGCCAGGGGCGGGAGCAGCTGTGAAATGCCAGAAGGGCCCTGGGTCCCCTCCCCCAGAACAGGAACCTTCCTAGCACACTGATTGTCACTAAGAAGGTCTTGGCAGGCAAGATTAGTGAAGGCCAAGAGTATCTGCTCCAAAATGTCCTAATCAACCTTGTCTAAAGGCACACCCGAGGGGCACTCCACAGCAGTTCCCAGAAGCAATTTCAAGTTCTGCTTGAAGGGCTAGAAGGGCTAGGCATAGCACCCAGCTTCCTGTTCTCAGGAGTCCTGCTCTCCAGCTGGGGAACCTGAGGCATACTGAGGCCAAGAGATTTGTTACCTTGGGCTTGGGGAAGGCGGGTTGGAGAAGTCGGGGAACACTCCCGAGACCCCTTTCCTCTATCTCTTCAGCAAAGGGTTTGCAAGAGAGACAGACTGGAAAGGTCTGGGAAGCTCCCAGGCTAGGGAGCAGCTTCTAACCACATGCTCTCCTCAGTGTTCCTTTGCCATAAAGCCTTCAGAGCACTTTCAGGCCGGGGCACCACACTGAGGTGGAAAAGGAGCAGAAAACCCTGGAGGAAGAGCTGGCCAGGGGCTATAGACCTGAGGGAATGGAGGGTACTTAATAGCTCCATCATGAAGACTCCTTGTAATTAAGATTCTTGGGACTAAAGTAATTCCCAGGCGTTTCATGAAGGCTCTGTCTTCAAACAGTCAGATAAGCTGTAGGAACCAGCATGGTACTAATTGATGGCTCCCATTGGGTCTGAAAGAAAAGATATAATTGGGCCACACAAAGCATGTCCTGCCCAATTACAAGAATCAGCATGGATGGGTTGACCTGTGACCTATAAAACAAAATTAAGATTTTTCCAATCTCACTAGGAGGTGTGTGTGTGGCAGGCCAGCTGCCCTCATCTCCCGGCTCCCCAGTGTGGTGACAGAACACGTTCAGAGCCCTGGGAACAAGTCCCACAGGCTTTGAACAGCTGTTGTGTGGCCTTTCAGCTCAGGCTTTGGAGAGCTGGGGGCCAGGGGTGGGGGCTGACACTCAAGGTTTTTTCCCCAGATGCCCAGATATATATGACAAATGAGCGAGCGCCTTTCTGTTGGGCTCTGGGTGCCAACGAGCCTGTTCTTTATAAACAAATCAAAATCCCCAACAGCTCTGGGACGTGTTAATCATGGTTAGCCAGAAAAATTAAAGAAGGGAATGCAAGGGGTGGGCTGTGGAGAGGTCCTGATGTCTTTTGAAAACAACCTATCCCCATTCCCTGTAAGCCTGCTTCTCTCCTGTGAACCCCAGGTGGATGGCCAGATTCTAGGACAAGGGCTGACCCCAGGCAAGCAAAGGCCTTATCTCCTTGCACTCTTCAGCCTCCACACCGGGGGAACCATTTCCCATCTCTTAGGAAGAAGCCATGTAGATGAGTTATTCTTCAACTCACTCAGCCTTCAGGAACCTCTGACAGCAAGGAGGTGGAAAACAGGCCTCAGTGCCCCATGAAGACACCCTAAGAAGTGGACTTTTGCCTCTGTGCAGCAACTGCAAAGCAAGAAGAAGTGCACTGAGCAGCCAACTCCCTTCCTTCGCTTTGCAAATCAACGCAGTCCCCAGATTTGCTCTTGGCACGAGTTGCCTAACTGCTGCTGTTTTCTCTGAAGTCGCTGCAGAGAGTCAGATAGTGAGCTGGCATGCTCTTTTGAAATGTTTATCTTGTTCTTTAAAGCAAGGGACACGCTGGTTCCTAAACTAATTTGGGGTCGCTAGATCTTTTTTCTTCTTTTTGAAAAATCTCTGCAGTAAACACGCGGGCTTGAGTATAATTCAGTTGCATCGGAGAGTCAAGTAAACAATCACAGGGCTTTCGGAAGGATGAACACTTGCAGATCTGCCCAGAGAAACTTATTCTCAGTTCCCCCACGGAAAGGCAAAGCAGTATGCGATCATTAAGCTGTAACATGGAAGCACAGCCTGAAAACTGGGTGATAAATACCATCTGCTCCTGCCTTCCATACAAGGAACCCCGAGAATGGCCCAATCTCGGGGGCCATGCTGTATGCACTCCACTGATGCGTGCAAGGAGACACTTCCACGGGCAAACTGCCTTTCTAAAAAAGATTTTAGCTTTAAAATGTGTGCATGTGTGTGTGTCTGTCTGTCTGTCAGTCTGTCTGTAAGTGCAGGTACCTGTGAGGGTCAGAGGAATTGGGTCTCCTGGAGCTAGAGTTACAGACAGCTGTAGTCACCTGATGTGGGTACTAGGGACAGACCTTAGGTCCTCTAAAAGATCAGCAAGTGCCCAGATGGTCTCGTCAGCCCCAAATTAATCTTTATTCTTCAAGAAGACCACTCCCAAACCTCATCATTTCAACCTGGCATACAGCACAGTCTTCTTTAAAAAAAAATAAATGAATTAGAACTCAGAGCTTCAGGCCATGCACATAACTTCCATGATAACTATTATAAAAGCATCAGCATGAGCCCCAAATCCCCACACTCAAATTGAAGCTCTGGGGTTAGAATGACATTTTATAAATTGCATGTGGTATTTTGATTGCATGATTTTTTTTCTCAAGGAGTTCAAAGGCATTTATAGATATTCAGAGGATTGCCGTGATACCCTGGTGAGGTGGCAGATTCTATTAGCTCAGTTGTTCAATTGGGAATAGAAAAATCTAAGAGCAGCCGAACGGTTGGGCAAAAACCATATGGCGTGTTACTGATAACGCCTTGGGAAGAAAACAGGTTTCCTAGCATCGTTCCTAGCTTCGTTCCTCTGTCCAAATTGCTTATAGCATTCTTTAAAAGTTAGATGATGTCAAGGTGATTGTAAGAACAAATATAAAGCCCTACATTTCTAAGCCACTGGGTCAGTTTCCACCTGCAGAAATGAAGGACCTGAGCCCCACCCCTAGAGCCTCAGCCCCATCCCTACCACCACCACCAAGCTGTCCCAGCCCCCTGAAGAGCTGAGCCTTGAAGCAAGAAGGGTAAGACCAAGATGTGTGGGAACCCAGGGAGGAAGTCCAGAAGTGTGTCTCCCTCTCTGCAGTAGCCTAGAAGGCTTGTGGCTCATTGCACACCAGTGGTAATGACTTCCTTTATTCTCTCAGTCTAAACAAGAAGTGGAGAAGGAAGAATGGGAAGAAAGACGTGGGCTTGTTGTCTAGGGCAGATGGCATATTGGGAACAGATGCCAGGCATGAGGAAGGCACTCCTCAGCTCCTGTCTGCTGTCATCGTCTCTTCAAGGACCTCCAGGATACAGAGGATGGGCAAGCAGCAGCCAGAGGAGAGGGGCCAGCTGGACCGCTGCTGACCAGAGGAAGATCTTTGGCTCCTAGGGAGTGATTACATTCCAAGGCACTTCCAGACCTTACAGCTGAAATCGTTCAACATGACCTGGAGTAGCATGGGAGCAGCTTCAAGGACATGGTGCCTGGGAGAAGGTGGGAAAATATTGCTCCCATGAAACACTAGCTGGGATAGCCCAGCCTTGCAGGTGGGCTTCTTGCACTGCCCTCCCATCCCCTTGGCCCAGCCTTTCTTTTCCCACATCCTTCTCCTTCCTGCTTCTGGGTCCTTCATATATTGTGCCAGCTACCAAAACCACCTATGCTCACCTTGCACACACCCATGTGGCCATCAAATGTGTAAACATGACTTCCTCAAGGAAGTCCTCCCTCCTGATCCTCATCCCAGCTCAGGTCTACTCCTCTCATCTGTTTTCTGAAAACCACTTTTGGTCAGGATGAAATTAATAATAATTATTAATAATAAGATTAAATCAGACGGTACTGTTTACTGATGTATGGGACATATGTCCCAAAGGCCACAAACCACAGGGTAGTATATCACACCTCTTCAATAATAATTACTATCAAAAATATCAAAGAAACTAATAAAATGAATAGGATGGAGTAATGGGCTTAGCAGTCCTAGTCAGGATGAAACACATTACTCACTGGGTCATGTACGCTTGCCTTTCTCACCATGGCTGGACCCTTCCATGTCTACAGTCTGGGGCAACTAGAGACCACCTCTTCCACTCAGCATCCACTTGATTGCTGGATTTGAGCAAAAGAAGGAAGGAGAGCTGTAGGAGCCCAGCAGAGTTGGGGGAGCTTGCTTCCCTTAGCCTGCGTCCCCGTAGTCTCCTCCACAGACCAGTCTTCTCTCTGTTGGAAGTAGCAAGTTCACTTGTACTTTTCAGTGTTTCATATTTGTTCACGGGAAATTTTTTTCCCCTCATTACTTCACAGGCTTTGCTTGTTTGGAAGGAATCAATTTGGTTCATTATACTTCAGCCAGGCTTTGAAATACACAAGAGACTTCCAATCTAAGCCTTTTGTGATTGCACTTTATTGAATTAAGACCGCTTATTCAGTTACAAAGAAAGGCCCCAGCAGCATCGGCATCGTTGTTTATGAGCTTTTGACTTTTCTCTCTCAGTAGAATTCCCCATATCCCAGGGGCATCTTCCCAATACCACAAGCACAAAGGTGCCAGGCTCTCCCCTGAACCCACCCCTACGCCGCTGAGCTTATCAAGCATCCAGAAGCCTCTTTCCCAGACAGGGAAGTTCCCTAAGGAAGAAGCCATGTGGACATCAGTTGTGATATCTCCAGCGAGGCCACTCATCTTCACACACCAGACAATCTCTCCAGAGGTGAAATGCAAGCAATAGCACTCTTAAAAACAGGGTGAGGGACTGGGGAGACGGCTTGGTCAATAAAGCACCTGCCACACAAGCATGCTGGATCTGAGTTCACTCTCCGGAATTCATGTAAAAAGCAGGGTGTGTTGGCCCATAGTAATCTCAGCGCTGGAAAGGCAGAGAGTAGAGAAGCCTTAGGACTTTGACTAGCCAGCCTGAGCTACTTGGTGACCTCCAGGCCAATGGTCTATACATTCTCACTCACCTGCATGCACACAGAGGAACACACAGATACATCTGCATGTGCACACACACACGCACACACGCACGCACACATGTGCACGCACACACATACCAGAATGAGACTTTAGATGGTGGGGAATAGATCAGAGAGAGGAAGAAAGGTTGCATAGTGAGGGTAGAGTCATGCGCACATAGCTGGCAGCAGCCATCCTCAGAGGAGCTGACAGGGCATTCATTGAAGGGGATTTAGGTGGCCCAAGGAACCACAGAGGTCCCTTCTAATAATCTGTGATGCCCTAGACTTTGAAGGCAATGAGAGGGCACAGGCAGGCAGGCTACACATTTGCCATAGACTCTACCCTGTCTTTTTCAGCTGTGTTCACTGAACACTGATACTATTTCCAAAAGTCTCTAAACTTGAGAAGAATACACTCCACATGTGACATTAGGCACCCAGACTATCAGCTGATGAAATCGGAAGCTTTATTTCCTTAGATAACAAGCACACATTCAGAACCCAAGTGTTCTTCATTTCCATGACAAATGGTGTCACCCTGTTAGCCAGTTACCCAGAGGTCAGCACACATCTGAGAACAGAGGAAGAGACGGGCATTCCAGAGACTGGCAAATGGATCTCTGTGTTATTGATGCTGCAGTTTCTGCAAAGTCAAGCTAACAAGGGGTTGTCAGTTTCAAACAGGAAGGCAGGGTGGAAAAGAACAAGAGAATTGGAGACGCGGAGCATGCATGCCATCAACAGCAGGGAGGTCAGCCTCACCCCCCACCTCACGGAGATCCTGGCCAAGCAGCTCACACTTCCTCTGGCCATCTTCATAGACTCTAGGGATGAAATCTTCCCAGACGGAGACCCACCCCTGCTCCTTCCGCAAGCATGTCATTTCTACAGTCTGTGCATTTCCAGAGTGGATTTCTTGAACCTGTTGCTGAGGTCCATGAACAAGCCGGGTCCCTGGGCTCATGATCACAAGAGCGAGGTGAGAATGGGCTTTGCCCCACCCTTCCAATGACAGTTAATCGCCTGTGCCAGTGTGAATGGGCCACTTGTGATCCAGTTTAGACATTGCCTCTGGATGTATTTCAAAAGCTGAGTCAAGGTGAGGTTGGCATTCGGGTCCGTGACTTCTCTCATCATCTAATTCCCTGCGGGGCTTAACAGATCAAAAGCTGGAGGGGAAGTCAATTCACAGCCCTGCTGCTCCTTCTGAGAGGAGCTGGATGCCTCCTCTCATCTCCTCCAGCCCTCATACTGGTGTGGATGCCACCATAGGCCCCCTGGTTCCTAGGGCTCTCTTCTCCTAGATCCCCAGATTTCAGGTGGCACACCACAGGGCTTCTCACCTCACACCAATGTACAAGTCAATTCCTCACCCAGTTCTTCAATACATATATGCAGGCATCTTTGCTGCCATTGGGCTTCTCTGGGAGCCCCGACTGGTATTCCTGCCTCCTTATTTTGCCTATCTGATCTGCCACCCTCATGTCTTCTTTAGTCTCTTAGACTCTCTACAACCCCCCTCTCCCCGCTGCCTGCTGTGGTCAGTGTGGTCTTTGGAGCACAAAGGTCTCTCCCATAGCTTACGGGATCAAAACCAAATTCCGGAGTTTCATGCTCAGAGTGCTGGGGAATCTGGCCTATGGAGATGTTCCAGCCTTATTACCACCCTCCCTTCCTGGCTCTGTTGCTGTGGCCACCCCAAACCATATAGTCGTTGAAGCTGTCTGATTTCACGTATCTGCACCACATACCTCTCAAGTAGGCACCATGTGGGGAACCTCCTGGGCACTGTGAAGGGTTCCGGGTATAGGGATGAGCAGGGGTGGTATGGTTCAATGAGCTGAAAGAACTGTTGTAAGTGTGGAATTCAGCTCCTGTCACCCCCGACCCTGGAGAAGTGTCCTGACCACCGCCTCTACCTGCCCTGATAGACTGGAAGGCCGTCCTTAGACCTTGCAGGGGAAGTTTGGCCATTGAATATGAAAGAAAGTTTAACTATTGACTCTGAAGATGACGGTTATGGAAAACAATAGATAGATCATGTCCAGGGGATAGAGACACTAGGACAGTTGTGTGCGCTGCATGTGAGCAGACAAGGGTGCAGCCACCATGGATGAGACTGTGATGATTTTTGTTTGTTTGTTTGTTTTTTCATCTTTTTTATTACTTAAAAAAATGCCAATCCAAATTCCCACTCCCTCCCCTCCTCCCCTCCTCCCTCTCCCTCCATAGACCCTCCCCCCACCCCCCAACCCTAGTGGAGTGCCATGAACTCTGCCCTGTGGAAAGTCCAAGGCCCTCCCTACTTCATCTAGGTTGAGCAAGGTTTACATCCAAAGAGACTAGGATCCCATGAAGCCGGGTATATGCAGTAGACACACATCCCAGTGTCACTGTCAGTGGCCCCTCAGTCTGCCCCAGCTGTCAACCCCCTTCAGAGGGGCTTGGTTGTTCGCATGCTCATTCACTCCCAGTCCAGCTGGAGTTGGTGAGTTCCCATTAGTTTAAGCAAACTGTCTCAGTGGATGACCCCCTCATGGTCATGAATTCCTTGCTCATACTCTCACTCCTTCCACTCTTCAACTGGATCTCGGGAGCTCAGTCCAGTGCTCTGATGTGGGTCATTGCCTCTGTTCCCATCTGTCGTTGGATGAAGGTTCTATGGTGATATTTAAGATAATCATCAGTCTGACTATAGGGTAAGGTCAGTTAAGACACCCTCTCCTCTATTGCTTAGGGTCTCAGCTGGGTTCATTTCTGTGGGTTCTTGGGCATTTTTCTAGAGCCAGGTTCTTGCTAACTAAATAATGGCTCCCTCAATCAAGATATCTCTTTCCTTGCTCTCATATCTGTCCTGCCTCCATCTCGACTATCCCATTCCCTCAAATTCTCCTCCACCCCCTTCTCCCCCCTCTACCCCACACCTCCCTAATCCCAAATTTTTGTCTGATTCTAATTTCCAGGTGGGTCTATATATGTTTTTCTTTGGGTTCATTTTATTACTTAGTTGCTCTAGGATCCTGAACTATAGGCTTGTTGGCCTTTGTTTATGACTAGTATCCACTTATGAGTGAGTACATACCATATTCATTTTGGGGGGGTCTGGGTTACCTCACTCAGGATAATGTTTTCTAATTCTGTCCATTTGCATGCAAAATTCAAGATGTCATTATTTTTTACTGCTGAGTAGTACTCTAATGTGTAGATGTGCCACACTTTCTTTATCCATTCTTCAGTTGAGGGGCATCTATCTAGGTTGTTTCCAGATTCTGGCTATTACAAATAATACTGCTATGAACATAGTTGAACAAATGCTCTTGTAGTATGATTGAGAGTCTTTTGGGCATATTCCCAAGAGTGGAATTGCTGGATCCTTAGGTAGGTTGTTTCCCAGTTTTCTGAGAAACTGCCACACTGAATTCCAAAGTTGTTGCACAAGTTTGCATTCCCACCAGCAATGGATAAGCGTTCCCCTTGCTCCACAACCTCTCCAGCATAAGCTATCATTAGTGTTTTTGATCTTAGCCATTCTGACAGGTGTAAGATGGTATCTCAAAGTTGTTTTGATTTGCATTTCCATGATAGCTAAGGAAGAAGAACATGTCCTTAAGTATCTTTTGGCCATTTGAAATTCTTCTGTTGAGAATTCTCTGTTCAGTTCCGTACACCACTTTTTAATTGGGTTATTTAGAATTTTAATGTCTAATTTCTTGAGTTCTTTATATATTTTGGAGATCAGTCCTTTGTCTGATGTGGGGTTGGTAAAGATTTTTTTCTCATTCAGTAGGCTGCCTTTTTGTCTTATTGACTGTGTCCTTTGCTTTACAGAAGCTTCTCAGTTTCAGGAGGTCCCATTTACTTATTGATGCTCTTATTGTCTGTGCTACTGGGGTTATATTTAGGAAGTGGTCTCCTGTGCCCATGCATTAGAGGTTGCTTCCCACTTTCTCCTCTATCAGGTTCAGTGTGGTCGGTTTTATATTGAGGTCTTTAATCCATTTGGACTTGAGTTTTGTGCATGGTGACAGATATGGATCTATTTTCATTCTTCTACAAGTTGATATCCAGTTATGCCAGCACCATTTGTTGAAGATGCTTTCTTTTTCCCAATGTATCTTTTTTGCTTCTTTGTCAAAAATCAGGTGTTCATAGGTGTATGAATTAATATCTGGGTCTTGAATTTGATTCCATTGGTCAACGTCTCTGTTTTTATGCCAATACCAAGCTGTTTTCATTACTGTAGCTCTGTAATAGAGCTTGATATCAGGGATGGTGATGCCTCCAGCAGTTCCTTTGTAATGTTTCTTTTACATATGTGGGTGCTCTTGAATTAGGGGCACAGATATTCAGGACTGAGACTTCATCTTGGTGAATTGTTCCTGTTATGAGTATATAATGTCCTTCTCCATCTCTTCTGATTGATTTTAGTTTGAAATCAATTTTGTTAGATATTAGGATAGCCACACCCGCTTGTTTCTTAGGTCCATTTGATTGGAAACCCTTTTCCCAACCCTTTACTCTGAGGTAGTGTCTGTCTTTGAGGTTGAGGTGTGTTTCTTGTAAACAGCAGAAGGCTGGATCCTGTTTACGTCTCCATTCTCTTAGCCTGTATCTTTTTATAGGTGAATTGAGACCATTGACATTAAGCGATATTAATGACCAGTAGTTGTTAGCTCCGGCTATCTTTCGGTAGTAGTGTTTGTGTGTTTCCCTTCTTTGGGTTATGCTGGTGGGGGGGTATCAGATGCCTGTGTTATTGTGGGTGTAGTTAGCTTCCTTGGGTTGTGGCTTTCCTTCTAGTACTTACTGTAAGGCTGGGTTTGTGGATACGTATTGTTTAAATCTGTTTTTGTCATTGAATATCTTGTTTTCTCCATCAATGGTGAATGAAAGCTTTGCTGGGTACAGTAGTCTGGGCTTGCATCCATGGTCTCTTAGTGTCTGCAGCACATCTATCCAGGATCTTCTGGCTTTCATGGTATCCATTGAGAAGTCGGGTGTAATTCTGATAGGTTTACCTTTATATGTTACTTGACTTTTTTCTTTTGCAGCTTTTAATATTCTTTCTTTGTTCTGTATGTTTTGTGTTTTGATTATTATATGGCGAGGGGATTTTTTTTTTGATCCAGCCTATTTGGTGCTCTGTAAGCTTCTTGTACCTTCATAGGTATATCTTTATTTAGGTTGGGAAAATTTTCTTCTATAATTTTGTTGAATATATTTTCTGGGCCTTTGAGCTGGAATTCTTCTCCTTCTACCCCTATTATTCTCAGGTTTGGTCTTTTCATGGTGTCCCAGATTTCTTGAATGTTTTGTGTTAAGAATTTGTTGGATTTAGTGTTTTCTTTGACAAAAGAGTCTATTTCCTCAATAGAATCTTCGGCGCCTGAGATTCTTTCTTCTATCTCTTGTATTCTGTTGGTTATACTTGTCTCTGTAGTTCCTGTTCGTTTACCCAGATTTTCCAATTCCAGAGTTCCCTCAGTCTGTGTTTTCTTTATTGCCTCTATTTCAATCTTCAAGTCTTGAAATGTTTCCTTCACCTGTTTCTTTGCTTTTTCTTGTTTTAATTGGGTTTCTTTGTGGGATTTATTCATTTCTTCCAGCTTTTTGTTAGTCTTCTCCTACATTTCTTTAAGGGAGTTTTTCACTTCTCTTTAAAGGACTCTATCATTTTCATTAAGAAACATTTAAAGTCGTTTTCTTCTATATCTTCTGGGTTAGAATGATCAAGTCTTCCTGTTGTGTGTCTGCTGGGTTCTGGTGGTATCATGTTGCTTTTTAGGATGATGGAGGAGTTCTTGCATTGGCACCTTCCCATCTCTTCCTTCAATTGCTATGTCTATTATGTCCACCAAGTATTGGTCTCCATGGAGCTCGCAGGGAAGGAAGCATTGGGGGCAGGGTAGATGGCTGTTTCGAGACTATGATGATTGTTCAAAATATAAACATCCAGCTCATACATAACAGTGGTGGTTAGCAGGGGCTGGAGGGCAGGAGAAGTGCAGCCTTTGTTTAATCTAGATTCAGTTTTGATTTGTGGAGATGAAAAGATCCATCACGAGGATGACAGTGATGGTTGCACAAGAACACAAATGTGCCAAATGTTACTGAGCTGTACCCTTAAAACTGTTGACGGGGCTGGCCTAGTGGTTAAGAGCACTTCTTTCACAAGCCTGAGAACCCAGACCCTCTGTAAACGCTGGACATGGTTCTGCCCACGGGCCCATAACCTCAGCACTGAGAGGGGTGAAAGCAGGAAGATGGAGCTGTCTGGCTGCCAGCCTAAGCAACATCATCATAGCCCGTGTTCAAGGAGAGGCCTTCCTCAAAGGGACAGGTGGAGAGCTAGAGAGGGACATTCGGCAGCCTCCTCTGGCCTCTGTGCATGACCTCTGCACCTGCACACACATATACCTGCACACATACACCTGCACACATACACCTAACACACATACACCTGCACACATACACCGGCACACATACACCTAACACACATACACCTACACATATACATCTGCACACAAACACCTGCACACACATACACCTGCACATATACATCTGCACACATACACCTGCACACACATATACATGCACACATACACCTGCACACATACACCTGCACACACATATACACGCACACATACACCTGCACACATACACCTACACACACATACACCTGCACATACATATATCTGCACACATATACCTGCACACACATATACCTGCACACATACACCTGCACACACATATACATGCACACATACACCTGCACACATATACCTGCACACACATATACCTGCACACTGCACACATACACCTGCACACACATATACCTCATATATACACCTACACACAGACACCTGCACACATACACCTCATACACACACACCTGCACAATACACTGCACACACATATGCCTGCACAAACATACACCTGTACACTATACCTGACACAGATACACCTGAACACATATAACTGTACACATACACCTGCACACACATACACTTGACACACATATGTTCACACACCAAAAAAGTTAAAATAAAAAGTTAAATGGTTAGGTTAAGTCTTGTCGTGATAAAGATGCATATGTAGAATCTCCCTTGTGCATTGTTCATATGTGAGAGTGTACATGTGTGAGAACATGTGTGTGTGTGTTTGCATGGAAAGGCTACAAGTCAAATTCAAATGTCACTTTCTAGTGATGCCCACCTTGCTTTTTGAGGCAGGGTCTCTTACTTTTAGCTAGAACTCAACTATTGGGCAAATGGCCAGAAAGTCCCAAGGAAGTGCCCATCTCCATGTCTCCAACTGGGATCACAAGCATGTGCCACCAGGCCTGACATGATTTTAGAACATGGGTTTAGGGGGATCACATTCAGGTCTCAGTGCTTGCACAAGAAGCACTTTGACAACCACCATCTCATCAGCCACCGTTGACCATGATGCACAGGGACAGGACAGGCAGAAAGACAGACAGACAATAAACAACATTTTTTTCTTTTGAGACACGAGCACTGGGCATCACATCATAGGGATCCTGGGGAGAAAGGAAGAAAACAAGCATGCCACTAAGTCTTCTCTCAAGACAGCCCAGCAGAGATCTTTTTAAGCTATAGGTTCAACATCATACTGCACGCCACAGACTTAAAAGAAGGGCACCCACAAGCAAAGCACCAAATGACAGAGTGACTGAAGCTTGGAAGGAAGCCGAGAAGGGCACCAGAGAGCAGGGGGACAAATTGACACGGTCTCTTTACATATCTTTAGAGTCCCTGAGCAAGACGCAGGCGAGGACGGAAATATTAGAAGAAACCACAGTTGAAATGTTTTCAAATTTGGTAAAAACTATAAACTTGTAAGTACAATAAATTCCCAAACACCAGAAATAGGAAGGAAGGGAACCAATGTACATAATAACAAAATTGCCCCAAACCAAATGATGAAGAGAAATTTTAACTAAAGGCAGTCAGAGAGGGGAAAGAGAGACACATTACAGACAGAGGAATCTATGTAAGATAATCACCAAATTTTCACCAGAAACGACACATACCAGAGGACAGAAGCACAGTGTTTGAAAATGCAGCACTCTCCCTCCAGAACTATCGCTCCAGAGAAAAATCGACTTCCAAAGACAAGGCAAAACTGAGACTTTCCAGCCATGCAAAACCTGAAGAGATCTGTCACCAGCAGAACTTCAGGAGGAAGAAAAGACAAAGTTAAATAACAGATAAAAGTTGGTTATGCATGAGGAAAATTAAGAGTAGGAGAAAGAACTGCTTACAGCCAACCAAAGCTGGCAACCTTTGTTCAATCCCTAGGACCCACACGGTAGAAAGAGAGAACCCACTCCCATGGGTTGACCTCTGACCTCCTCACATCTTTAAAAGATAATTAGCTCAAGCCAGCATACTAAAAATGTAATGTGGCTTTAAGCACGAGTGGATTGTTGACCATGTCAGTCTTATGCAGGCCTAGGACAAGCAAATACAACTGCTGTGCTTCATGCTTGCCATTGGCTGTGTTGTCCCCAGAGGTACAACACTCAGTTGGTCACATAACAAAACTCAACGACAGATGTGTGAGTAAAGTATTTGTCGGGAGAAGAAGAGGGATAAACAAAGCTAGAAGGAAGCTTTTAAACAGGAAAGAGGTAAAAGTAATCATTATGCATTATATGCATGTATGAAATTATCAAAGAAAAATTTAAGTAATTAAAATATCACAGGCAGAACCGCCACTTTTTTCTGCTATCCTTGAGCACGAGGCACTGACATGATACTTAGACATACGTGCAAGCAAAACACTCATACACATAAAATAAAAATAAATCTTTTTTTAAAAATCAAGACATAGATGCAACTAAGCATGGTTGCCTTTGATGAAATTCTAGTACCAGGAGACTGAGGCAAGAGGACAGAAGATTCAAGGTCAGCCTGGGCTACAAAAATTAGACCTTATCTCAAAAACTCAATAAAGTAATAAAACTTGGAAACAGTAAGGATGGCAGGATTGGTGCTGACGGTAACCCGAGGAAGCTAGAGCAACAGCATCAGCAGACAACGTAGAGTCTGAGCGAAGAGCTCAGGGAGTCATTTAGCAATGGTAAACCAGTCAGCTTGTCAAGAAGAGAGAGTGATCAGGATTGTTCCCGCCACTAATAAAAGAGCCGTGACATATCTGGCACAGACCAGAAGCAGAGGTAAACTAACCCGCCATTGTAGCTGCGACCTCAACTCTCTTGATAACCATGGATGATCTGGAAGGAAACTTGGTAAGGATCCCGGAGCTTTGGATTATACTATGCCAGCTTGACCTGACCTGAGATCTATAAACAAGCCAACTAACCACAGCAGAGTATGTTCCTTCCAGGTTCGCTTCATCGCTGTGATAAAATACCCTAACAAAGTCAACACAAAGAGGAAAGGTCTGATTGGACCACAATCCCAAGTAACAGCCCATTGTTTTGGGGGTGTCAAGGCAGGAAGTCAAGCAGCTAGCCACATACACAGTCAAGAGTAGAGAGAAGAAATACATTTTTGCCTGCTTGCTTTTACTCTCATCCAGCCCTCTCCTGTCCTTACATAGTGTAGGAACCCTTGTCTAGGGAATGGTGCTGCCCACAATGGGCTGAGTCTTCCTATATCAGTCAATAATCAACATAATGCTCCAGAGACATGCCTTCAGGCCAACCTGACCTAGACAATTTCTCACTGAAACTCCCTTTCTACTGATGATAGACTGTGTCAAGTTGGCAGTTAAAACTAACCTCCAGCAGTTTGGGAGAGCTTCTCTATTTTGAAATGTGTTTTCAGAGGGCCTTCTATTAAACATGGCTCTGTCTTAAAAAAAAAA
>PVIU01023227.1:0-27857 GCA_004026605.1 Ondatra zibethicus | reverse complement strand
CCCAGGAGGAAATGGGCTACTTGGAGATGCTGATGCTTCGAGCTTGGAGCTGTCTCTCTGAGCCTCAGTTGTTCCCATGGAGCAGCCAAGGCAGGTTTTAAAAGTTGGCCTAACCTAGCTTTTCTCAATACAAGAAAGTAAAAAACCGGAGGCTTGGCAAGATCAGGAGTGTGCGCCACTGCCATCTGCTGGATGGAATGGGTATCGCACCAGCTCCCGAGCGGCTCAGTGGTGAGACAACCTTCAGAACAGGGCGGGGTCAGAACAGGGTGTCTTATTTGCCTGGTCTTCCAACACCAGCGCTAATTGTCTGCATTGTTTGGTAACCTTACGAATCTGCACAGGATGAATTTCTTGTGAGCATGAAGCTGGGTTCGATCTCCCAGCACGTCTTACACTAGTTGTGGCGGCACACACCTGTCATCCCAGCACCGAGTAGGTGGGAGCAAGAGGTTTTCATTAGCTGCACACAAAGCTTAAGGCCAGCTTGAGCTACATGAAACCCTGTCTTTAAAAAAACGAAACAAAACAAAAAGTAAAAGAGGACTATCTTTTAAACAAAGTTTGTCTGTCTCAAATGATTGATCTAGTTAATTAGACAATGCCGAAAGCCATCAGGCCAGGGCATCTGGCAGAACATGGATTCTCTTGTCAGTAACAGAAAGGGCTTCTAGGAAGGCAAAGTCAGCATCTGGCTTCTAAACTATTTATTGAGCATCAACGCTGTAGGCCTCAAAGAACTGGGTATGGCCGTAAGCACTGGCAATGTCAGTACTTGAAGGCAGAAGCAGGATGATCAGAAGTTCAGGGCCAACTTTGACTAGTAACAAGTTGGAGCCCAGCCTGGGCTACGAGACCTGACTCAAGAAGAAGAAGAAACAAACAAACAAACAAAACAGGGTTTGCAGAGATGGCTAAGTTCTTAAGAGCATTTGCTGTCCTTGTTGAAAACCTGGATTTGGTTCCTAGCACCCACATGAAGGTCCATGAGTACCTCCAACTCCAGTCCAGGGAATCTGACACCCTTCTTGGGCCTCAGAGTAACAGATCCCCACCTAGAGCAAATACATCCATTCAGGCACACACACGCACACACACACATACACACACATACATGAGAGAGAGAGAGAGAGAGAGAGAGAGAGAGAGAGAGAGAGAGAACTTTGAAGAAAAATTAAAAGTAGGAGCTCAAAGGTGAGGAGCATTGCTGTACATTGCTGCTCTTCCAGAAGACCAGAGTCAGTTTCTACCCCATGTTAGGCAGCTCACAACTGCCTGTACAGTGGCTCCACAGAGCAGGAAAAACTCTTCTGGCCTCTGTGGGCAGACAGACACATTGACATACATAAATAATAAATACTGAAAACCAAACCCATTCTAACAAAAAGAGGTGAGGAAAACAAACACAGCCTCTGCTCTTAGACTATGCTTTCTTCTGAAGGCCGGCACACGACGGGCATGTGTGCAGCACTTAGTTCTCAGAATAATCTTCAGACCATCGCTGTCTTGTTTATAGCCAGCCCATACTGTTACTCAGTCACAGGGCAGAAAACCAATTCCTTTACAGTCTGAACACCAAGGCTTAGAAAAGTGAAGTTCATCAAGATGATACAGATAGAAACTGATGGAGGCAGGCGTGAATATGGGCTCATGGAGCGGGTAGGTTTGGGGGAGAATTGTTAATGCCCTGGGCCAACATAGTGTTTGATTCTTTCACACAGAGATACTTGGTCTTTGGTTTTATATACATTTTCTGTTCCATTAGCTACAGATTCCAGCAAAGCGAGATTGGTATGCAAATAGTAAGGGATGATGACAGCAGATGCTTAGGAAGGAGCATCAGGAAGAGTCTCCCCGCCTCCGTCCAGTAGCGCTCCCTCCATTTCAGAAGGCACTGTCCTAATGCCAGTCTTTGGTAGTAGCAGGGGCCACTGTCAGCTCATTCTGAGTAGAAAAAACAAACCCACATTTTGATTGACGTGGCGGAGTATGTGTGAGTGTATGCTTTGCTCAGCAAAAGTTTTACAACTGGGATGTTCTGATGGCAGCAATCACAACCACTTTGTTGTGTCCTTAGATATTAGGGTTACGTATGTTGGTGTGTTCATGCGTGTTGACATGTGGGAAAGCCAGGGATTGATATCAGGTGTCTACCTCAATGGTTCTAAAGCTGACAGTTTTGGTAGATTGGCTGATCAATGAGCTCCCAGCATCTGCCTCCCCCCTGCTTTAGCACCCACTGCTGGAGTTATGGGTGAGCAGCCCCATACTAGGCTTTTATGTGGGTGCTGGGGACCCAAACATAGGTCCTCATGTGTGTGCAGAAAACATCTTTACCCATTGAGCCAGCTCTCCACCACCTCAAACCATTTTGATTCTTTGCTTTTTCTCTTATGAATGGCATAGTAGTGAGAGGAAAGTGGGGGAAGAGAATGAATAGGAGCTAGGGCAGTGCAGGAACTCTGCAGAGTGCCTATCAAAATGCTCAGAACCAGGTGGCAGAGGCAGAAGGGTCTCTTTGAGTTTACCGCTAACCAGATCTACATAGTGAATTCTCGGCCACCTAAGAATTCCACATAGTGAAACTATAGCTTTTACATAGTGAAAGCCTCAATCTCAGAAACAAACAAGCAAAAAAACCTCTCATATTAGCCTAGATTGAAGAGCGAGCTAAGAATGTTCATGGAACAATAAAGAGATTAATGCTAAGGTTGGCTGTGGTGATGCATTATTGTGAAATAATACATCCAAAGGGACCAAAGCTTTTGCTGGACCCCATAGTCAAAGTTAATAATATACTTTAAAATCACATAAGACTTGAGATTGTTATCATATTGCATTTTATAATAAGCAGTTTATTTAACCTGCCTTTAAAAGAACAATGTAAAAACCAACCTTACTTGCCTTGGATTTCCCATACAATCAACTTTTATAACCTAAGCTAATGCATAGGTGTAATCTTAAATTATGTACTCTTCCATGCTCCAGACCCGAGTAGTGTGTGTGTGTGTGTGCACGCGCGTGCGCACGCGCACACACGCGCGCTATGGTAATGAATGCTGGAAACAGAAAACAGGCTGAAAGCAGCCTTATAAAACGAGCACTCACTACAAACACTGGAAACAGCATTTGGATAGTTCTGGACAGCGTTGCTAGAGTCAGTGACTTGTGAAACTCTGTGAAAGATTTTTATAAGGTACCCATTCCTTCCCCCATGGGGTGTTTTCTGTCCTGTTAAATAAACACAGAGCAAAGCCTTTTGTTAGGGAGGAACAGACACAGCCATACAAGGACGGACGGACACATACACACACACACATGCACACACACAGAGAGAGAGAGAGAGGGGGGGGAGAGAGGGGGGAGAGAGAGAGAGAGATGGATGGATGGATGGATAGAGAGAGGAACAGAGAGACAGATAAGGCAACATTCAGATAGGCTTGGATTCAGGTTCATACAACAGACAGGAATGACAGAAGAGAGAAAAGATTCAAATCTAGCCTCACTCTTGGTTAAATTACACCAAGGGGAAGCTTAATAATCTCTTTACCTTAATTCAATACCAACACGTTATTGGTGACTCTGAGTTTATCATTAATACTTTCCACCTGCCACATCTGAGAATTAGTTCACTGGGTTAGAATCACTGCTTTACCACTACCCCAGACTTACACTACCTCCTATAAGCTTTGTAATTATGTTATTCCAGGGGTTCAGTGAGGTATGGTGGATTTGCTCCTCTTAACCATGGATGTTCCCCGTGTCTGGGCACTCATGAAGCCAGGACAGAGTAGGATTCAAACATGCAGAGGGATAAGCATCCAGAATTGGGGTGGTTCCTCCAGCAGTGCGTGCCTTGGGGCGTTTGATGCTGTATATACTCTCAGCAACCACACAAGGAAGGCTGGGAATGGAACTCCAGGTGATATGGCCGAAAGGATGGATGTTTTTCTAATAAGAGCTCACCCCCAAGACTACCTGCATGTGAACCATCAAGAAAAAAAAATGTCTTAGGGAATTCATTTGTGTATCAAACTCCCATGAAGAGAATGGTATTCACATTATTTCCTGGAAATAACTGAAGCCTGAATTTTCTGGAAGGAGCCCCAGCCTGGAATATTTTGGAAGAAGTACAAGCAGAAAAAGACATTCTGTTATAAAAGATCTGCGCAGGCTTCTTCAGTGGAAATCCCTTTCCTAATATATTTTGATATTGAAAGCAAGATCACTTAATGCCCAATTCTAAATTATTTAAAAATTAGCCAACAGTCAGTAGTAAGTGCTGGTTTGGTAGTGAACAGCATACTGGACAAAACGATTTCACAAATTGAAAGAAGGAACAAGATATCAGAAGTACCAAAATGCTCACTTATATAGAAATACAAAAGGCTGCACAGAGATCAGGCTAGCCAAGGATCAGTACAGAAAGTTTGAGATGCAGGGATCATTATAGTTTGAATTGAAAATGTCCCCCAACTGGTTGATGGTCTGGAGTTGTCTGGTGGATGAAGGTATTTTACGGGGCTGTGGATTGTTTAGGAGGTGGGCCTAGATGGTAGAAATGGGTCACTAGGAAGTCCCCAGTCCTAATTTCTGTACTTCCTAGTTAGTCACCATGTAAATAAATAGCCCCCACAGGAGCCTGCAGCCCCAAACTGAACCTCTCTTCCGAACCTCTCTCCCTACCACGTCTTTCTCATTATAAGTTGAAACCCTCTGAAACCAAGAACCAAGATGAGCATTTCTTCTCCTAATTGCTTCTGTTTTAGATATTTTTTCCCAGCAACACAAATGTCACTGTGGTGGTACGAATGGCCCCCAGAGGCTCATAGCTTCGAATGCTCATTCTTTAGGGAGTGGAGCTGCTTGACAGGGATTAGGGTATGGGCCTTGTTGAAGGAAGTGTGTCACTGGGGGTGGGCTTTGGGGTCTGTCTCTTCCTGCCACCTCTGGATCCAGATGAAGAGCTCTCAACTACCTCTTCAGCACCATGTTTTCTGTGTGCCTCCGTGCTTCCCACCATGCTGATAGTGACTAAACTTCTGAAAAAGTGAGTATGTCCCAATTAAATGTTTTCTCTTACAATAGTTGCCAAGGTCATGGGGTCTCTTCACAGCAATAGAACACCGACCAAGACAGTCACCTATACAAAGGACAGATGCACAAGTAGGAGACAACCTAAGGGTTATTTGTGTAGTTACAGGTCTTTCCTTCCTTCCTTCCTCCCTCCCTCTTTCTTTCTTTCTTTCTTTCTTTCTTTCTTTCTTTCTTTCTTTCTTTCTTTCTTTCTTTCTTATGACATGCAATGATTATATTATTTGTATGTAAATGCCTTTAAAAGGTGGAGTTGAAATTAATTTTTATAAATATATATTCATTTATTTTATTTATGTGTATGTGTGCTTTGCCTGCTACAGTTTATGTGCACCACATGCAATGCAGAAACTCACAGAAGCCAGATTATAAGCCAACATGTGGGTGCTGGAAACCAAACTCAGGTCCTCTGCAAGAGCAGTAAGCAGTCTTAACTACTGAGCAATCTCACCAGTCACTAAACAATTATTTTTTCTAGTAATTTAATACCTTAATATTTTTAAAAATTACTGGTATAAATGTTTTATGTGCAATAACATATTTCATACATTTACATGATATATTCTATTCACCCCATTTCCTTCCCTTGTCCCTCAGCTCCTGCCTGTGCCCCTCCTCTTCCCACCCACTCCTCCTACTTTCATATTGTTTTCAGTGACCCAACGAATTGAATTAGATTTGCTTACAGGGGCATGGATGCAGAGCTATTTATAACACAGGCAGCTTGCCAGTCACTACACCACTGGTTTTATGAGATTCTTGACACAATGTGTGTTATAAGACACAAACCTGATTTTGTTCCTGTAGGTTAAACACAAGACTCGCTCAATGATGACTCCCAGCATATCAGGAGCTAGTTATACAGACCTCGCAGGGCAGGTCATAAAGAACAAGGGGGCTTGGAGGACAGGATGCGAAGGGCAGGCAGACGAAGGACTGCAGGCCCTGCACAGGACTGGGGAACAAACGCAGCAATTGAAGAATGACCAGACCAGATGCCTTGGCTGCCTTTGTGAATTCAGATGCACTGGGTGTGAATGAGGCCTCTCATTACCAAAGCCTGCATCCTGAACACCATCATCTACTTGATTAACGTGCCCTGTATTCATTATTTTTCTTGCTGTATTACTTAAGGAAGCAAAGGTTCGCTTGGGCTTACAGTGTGAGGAGTACAGTCCATCTCCGAGGGAAAGGCATGGTAGCCATGGCTTTATGGTGGCAGGCGTATGTTGGTGGACGCCGCACACTCCTACATCATGTTTGGACCGCTAGCAGAGAGTAGGCAGGAAGCAGGGCCAGGGTATGAAGCCCAGAGCCAGTCCTCAGTGGCATACTTCCTTAAGTAAGGTCTACCTCCTGAAGGGTCCATAACCATCCAAACCTATAGCACCAGCTGCCATCTACTTGGAGGACATTTCACAGCCAGGTCACAACGTGCCCCAAACCTTGACACTCAACACTTCTCCCTTCTTGGGGACCTGTAACCAACTTTTCCCTGGACTCCACACTGTTTACCTTCTAAGTGGATCTCAAACACTGTGCTGCCACTATCTACGTCTGTTCTTGCCTAACCACTGTAATAGGCAATGCAAGGGTTACATATCACCCACGTGGGCTGTCTCGTTATCTGCCTATGTACTTCCAGATCTGTCCTTTCAATGCACACACTAACGCTATGCCTCTCCCCATCTTTCTCACCCACCTACCCATTGGTGTTACTCTGAGGGTTAAAATCAGATTTCCATCCTGCAGCCCAGATCTTCCACCTGCCTCTCCAACATTTAGATCTCGGAATCCAAAGCTTTCTCTGGAAATCTGACCCCAGTCCTGGCTATTTTGCCCCTCTTTGGTTCATGCTACTGAAGGGTCCCTTTTCTTCCAAAGCAGTACTCTCTATCAGTTGTTCAATTATTCAGTGAAATGTCTGTCTCTGTAATCAAGCAATCATGGCTCTGCATGCCGTCCCTCACTGTGGTGTCTCCAGCATCTAGTGGGGGAGTTTCCTGTACGGCCAGCACTAATAAATAATGGTTGAATGAATGATGAGCTTAATGAGAACAAGCTTCAGAAAATGATTCTTAAAAGTTAACCTTCTCTTACTCTACCCAGAGCTCTCAAACCAAACTCTTCAAAAGCAAAGCCTTAGTTACATTTTTATGAATGAGAAGTCAGGGGGCTGCTACTGTTTCCAGGGAAGGGAAGTCCAATTGTTTCTCAAGCGTTCATGGGGAAGCTCTCAAAATAAACAAGCACACACACACACACATATCCAAAAGACCGCATTCCCATGATGTTTCATCTTCAGGATAGATAAATGTTTTGTTTATTGGAAAATAATAAGTAAAAGCCGAAAAAGTTCAGAAATGCAGTTTAAAAAGCAACTTTCAAAAACCCTTGTTTGAGTGACTCACCAGGAATGTAAAGGGGAGATCTGAGCAAATTTCAGGCTGCTGTAGCAATCGCCTTGAGTTTAGAAAGACTAGAAAGCATTGCTAAACTCAAAGTCAAACGAAAGTTTAATTTCAGAACACTCTCCAACAAATACAACTTTCACTTTTTATGTTTGCATTTTATAAGAAATTGCTTTGGGTAAATAACTTGGTGCAGGCAAGCCTAAAATGCAGGATTCAATGCAAACTGACCGGTACATTTTCACCAGTCAACGGAAGTCTTTCTTAATGTAATTCCTCTCCAAATGCTTGGGCAGCATAAAATGGGCAGTAATTGCTGAATACTCTCCCCTCAAATATGGAGAATAACCAGGAAGGCAAAATTACTTATGAACCAGGCCTTCACTGAACACCCTTATTATACAAGGTCTGGCAAAGGATTACAAAGCCAACAATTGTACAGCTAGAAGAGAGACCTCTAGTGTGTGCTCGGGGAGTTTATATTGTGCTTCGGGCATAATTAATAGAGCAAAAGCCACTGCAGTCATTTTGCATGCTGTGGTGGGAGATACCCCCCCACACACACATACACATACACACACACACACACACACACACACACACACACACACACACACACACAATCATTCATACTTAATGCATCTAGAGATTTCTTCCCAGTAAACCACGGCACTTTTGACTAGTCAGTTACATTCTCCTTACACACAAAAGTCCCATCCCATGAAGTTCTCTCTGATCTGAAGTTACAAAGTTCCAGGGTCACCTTTGTCACCTCACTGGCAAACCTTTAACCTACTGCTGTCCTTATAGCCACCAGCAGGTCTTCCCAGTCCGCATCAGCAGGACTCCTACACAGACAGCCCCTCTCCAAAGCCACATGCCACCAAAATCTAAATCGGCATCTTGCCCATTATCCCTGAGACAAATGAACTCACAGCTATCTAAAATTCGCCTAGCCGGCTGGCTATTAGCTCCCACAGGCTCCCATACAGGTAGGTGAATTTCTTGATTTAATGAATCATAAATGGTCCAGATTTAATGAATCATTCCACAACATCAGTCTCAGCCTTTAAAAAAATCCTTTATTTTCGTTTTTTTCCACATTAAAAACATTTGAGACACACACAGAAAACGCTTCTCCCGGAACGCACACACATAACACACGAAACAGGAGGTCTCTTAAGGAGTCTACTGCTGAGAAGGTAAAAGCATTTTGCTCATTTTTAATTTGCTAAAACAATCCAAGCATGCTTGGTACCCAGAGGGTATTCTCAAATAAACTTGTATCTCCGGCTGCCAGCTTAGTTGATTGAAAACAGAAGGCAAACGTTTCTTAAAGAAGGAGTATGTTAAACTGTGTGTTTCTCTCAGTGTCACCAAGGGCGCGCGCGCGCGAACACACACACACACACACACACACACACACACACACACACACACACGGGAGGGGGTGGGCAAAGCAGCCAGTTCTATGGTCTAAACGGTAGTATAATATTTGTACAATATTTGTACCAAATTACTTCTGCCTACTGCGGTGTCTCTCTCGGTCAGGAAGCCAGAGCCAAGGGGTCCTGGACAGTTCCCGCGTGAGATTCTCCACGTACAAAGCCGACCGCCCCATCGAAACTTTGCTAACTTAGTCCTCTCCGGCCCAGCCGGACCCCGAAGCACAGAGACAGTGAAAACGTGTTTACAGTGGAAAATCATTTCCACGACAGCCTGAATGTTGGAAAGCACAAAGGCAATCCCTATCAGCCCGCGATCGCTAGAAAGTTGTATGCCGGACGCCCGTGCCAGGCCGGCGTCCAGGCAAGGAGTTCCCGCACCACAGGTTCGTCCTACCCTTCTTGGACGTTCAGGGGTAGGAACGTCCTTAGGAAGCAATTCACCACAACGCGTCACCCTCCCCGTTCTTTTTTCCAGGAGGTGAGGACTCTTATTTTCCAGCCAGGTCCCTCTTGGGGGCAGGAGAGGAAGCGCACTCCACAATTCCACCAAGAGGGGAGGCAGGCTGGGGGTGGGGAGGAAAGAGGTCAGAAAGGAGCCAAACTGACTCCCTTCCTCCCACCCCTGCGCCCCCGAGCACCGGTTCAGACCGCGCACACCGGTGGCGACCAGGAAACTCTGTCCCTTTAAGTGAACAGTGGCCGCCAGAGGAGAAGGAGAAGGGAAGGACCGGGCTCCGG
The DNA here is from genome assembly GCA_004026605.1 of Ondatra zibethicus. NCBI lineage: Eukaryota > Metazoa > Chordata > Mammalia > Rodentia > Cricetidae > Ondatra > Ondatra zibethicus. The sequence goes on along the minus strand of PVIU01023227.1, from coordinate 18,166 downwards.
ACTCCGCGTTGCTGGCTCGGCGAGAGGAGGCGAACGCCAAAAGCCACCACCGTTACCTGCGGCGACCGCAGCCTTCCCCCACCCCAGCGCCCTAGTCCGCTCCTGCCTCCCAAGGAGACTTCTTAATCCCAGCTCACTAACAAGGGAGGAGGTGGGGAGGAAGAGGAACCGGCGCTTTTTAAAAATAAATGAAACGTTTGCACCCAGGGAGGGGGGAGGGGAAATGGGAGGGGATGGGAAAGGGCTTTAAAGGCGCCCGAGTGGGCGGAGGCGATGAATCTGGATCAACCCGGGGTGCACGCGGGCCGGCTCTCGGCACTAGCCGCCGCTCACAAAAGGGCTCGGCCGGGGAGAAAAGGGAAGGGAAAAATAAATAAATAAATAAAGCGCCCCGGGGCCCGATCCGCTCTGCAGCCACAATGGCGTCTTTGAGCGGGTGTCCCGGGGGGGCGCCGCCAAGGCTGGCTGCAAGCAGGGCGACGATCCCCACCCCCACGAGAACGGCGCCGAGCCCCGGGGCGCCCCGGGAAGAATGGACGCACGCGGCAGGCGGGAGCAGGGACGGGCGGCGGGGGTCCGAGAGCCGCGGGGCTGCGCTCCGAGACCCGACCGTGGGGACCCCCCTCCGCTACCCCAGCCCAGTCGGCGCGCCGGCTACCGACCCCGCGGAGCCCCGACTCGGACTCCAGTGGCCACCGCCCGAGCCCGCTCGGCTCCCTCTGCCAGGAAGAAAACCGAGGAGCCGCAGCCGCAGCCGGTGCGAGCGGCTCCCTAGCCGCCGTCCGCGCCCGGCTGCGTGTGTGCGAGTGTGCCGCGCTCTCGCCCCATGCCTGGCACATGCGTAAAAGCGAGTTGCGCCCAAAGTCCCAGCCATACCCTCCTTAGCAAATAATAACAAACCCAAACCGTCAGATCTTACCTGAAACATTGAAGCACAAAGTCTCTCTCCAAGTCCCCTTTTCCTTTTCCTCTCCCCCCTTTTCCGATTTCTCTCCCAGCGATCTGCTCGCCTCGCCACACCAGAGAGAAATGCAATAGCTTGGCTAAGGTAGACAGAACAAAATACAGAGAAGAGTTGCTCCAGGGCTTTGAAACCCCTCAAGGCAAGGATCAGGATACAATTAGCTCGCGCCTCTACCTCTAGTCCAAATCTCCAAAATAAAACTTAAATCAAATTAACCGATCACAGGGCTCACAGTTGATCTTCAAAAATAAAGACTTACATAGACTATAGAGAAATATACGTATAGAAATTTTCCCCAGATTTTTTTTGTTGGAAAAACAGTCTCATTTCGGCCTCCAACTTGCTTTTTACTCTCCTCTTGCACAGAAAAGCTGATTTTAATCGTTGTGATTAGTTTTGATGTAACGTGTCCGCAGGCGATTTCTACAAATGGATGGAGTGTTTCTTTGACAAAAGAGGGAAATGCAGCAGATGATGATAATTACAAGAATTGTTGGTTGTTTCTCTTTATTTGTGTTTAGGGCTCTCGCTTCACTTTCTCCAGCTGACCTGACGTTACTGTTACAGGAAGGTCGCACAACTTGTTGATGAGGCTTGCCGTCCTGTCTGATCAAAGGCTAGGTGATAATTCGGCAATAGAACAGCATGGTTTTGGTTCCTTTGGCGACATAAATATCCCAAATGACGTGGATAAAAATAAGCACATGCAGCCTGCTTTGCCCCAATCAAGTCTGAATCAGTGCCTGGGGGTGATACACAAACTCATTTCAAATGTTCAGCCATGCAGAATTGTAAAAAGATTGAAGGAGTTACACTGCTTTTTTTTTTTAGTGACAAAATTAAAAGAAAACAAAACCTAACATACCTACCATTTAGGTTTATTTATCAACCTTCTGAACATACCTCCTGTATTCTCTCCTTGCCTCCCCCTGGTACCTTCCTAGGAAATTTGAATGAGTCCATTATTTGATGGAAGGGCTTCATGGAGGCAAAGATACTAACACAAACACATCTCCCCAGTTGCAGTTCTGACTTCTGACCATCTTCCACTCCATCTCTTCTTCCTCTCTAGGTCTTAGTTCAAAGACTTGCTGAAGACTGTCTTTTATCTTCTCTTCAGTTAGAGTGGGATATTTGATTGTAAACTCAAGGGTCACTTCCCATTAGTGTTCAATCTTTGCAGCATGCATTTTGAAATGGTATGTTTTTGAGTACTTCACAGTTCATTAATTCAAAGATTTTGCTAACGCTTCATATATATATATATATATACACATGTATATATACATAAATGTGTGTATAAACACACACCAGAGAGAGACTACACACACATACACAGAGGAGGGAGGGAGAGGGAGAGAGAGGGCAGGGGGATGGGGTGGTTGTACAGCCTGTACAGCCAAGGATACAGAAACAAGAAAACCTACACAGAACCAGATATGCCTTGCAAATATTTGTAGCTGGCAACGTTTTACAGGGAGTGATTTTTGCCCGTTATTTTATCTCTTAAGGTGAGGAAGTGCTTCAATGTCAGCAGAAAAAGAAAGGATTACATTTTTTGTTTGTTTTTAATAGGCCCCAACAAACCAATCTGTAATGACTCAAGAGATTGATGCTATAATGAGAACCAGGGATGGTGGTTGGTTTTTATACATAGTGTGAAAAGTGTGTTGGTATGGGCATTTGCTTTGAAAACATCATTCCTTTGGAAGAAGAAAACAAAAATATGTTAGAAAGCAACACAAAAAGACCCATATTGTCTTTGGTAAATATATTCTGTGAGCTGAAATAAAATGTTTAAAGTCACTACAAAAAGCTAAATTCAACAGAATTAATGGTTCATTTTCCAAATTTTGTTAACATAGAGAAGTGAGGAGGAAGGGGCCTCAGCAGATAAAAGCCCTATCATTTGATATGGAAACTTATGCAATGTGAGGATCTCTTACTGGAAATGCCTAGAATAGGGAGAGTTCAGATTTTCAAATAAAGCATATACATAAAGAGACATGAGTGGGTGGGATCCAGCCCTGAACATTACATTCATTTATGTCTTACGTAATACCTTCCATGAACAGCCTGAAGGTAAACACACACATTTGTGTGGGGTGTCTATGTATGTGTTTATGTGTGTATGTGCATGTATGTAGATGCAATTTTGTGTGTGTGTGTGTGTGTATAGGCCAGAGGTCAACATCTAGTGTTTTTCTTTTGTTTTAGATTTTTGAGACAGAATCTCTTATTGAAGCTCACTGATCCATCTAGACTGACTGACCAGCAAGCCCCAAGAATGTGCTCTGGGGTCACACATGTATGCTGCTACACTCGTTCTTGCAGGGTAAGAGTTTTGGCTGAGCCAATCTTCCTGCCATTGTGCAATATATTCGAGACTCTTATGCATCAAACGAAGTCTCACAGTGTGGAGTTTTCCACTTGTGCAGTCAATCACAGTGCTACTCAACAACTTTCAACTTTTGGAGCATGTGATAGCTTTAATTGTCAATTTATGGAATCTAAAATCTTCTAGGAAGAGTGTCTCAATGACAAATTGTCGAGATCAGGTTGAACATGTCCATGGGTAATTATTTTGATAACATTAGTGAAGTGGGAAGACCAACACACGTGTTGGCATCTCATAGGTAGGGCATCCTTAACTGTGCATAGTAGAAACAGCAGGCCAAGGACAGGCTTTCTTTCCCTCCCTCCCTCCCTCCCTCCCTTCTTCCTTCCTTATCTATTTCTTTCTCTGTGTTTGACTGTGGATGTGATTTGACTTCACGCTTCAGATTCCTGATGTTGTGACTTCCCTGTCCTATGGTAGACATACCTGGAACTGTCAGTAAAACCAACCCTTCCTTCTTCAGCTGCTTTTGCAAAGCATTTTATCACAGTAACAGAATAAGAAACTAAGGCACAGCATTTCAAAGTTTTGGAATTAGGGATTTTCAACCTGTTTGTTAAAGCCATGGCTTAGAGGGAATATTAATTAAGAAACAGAAACACTTCCCCCCTCAACTCTCAAACCCACTTGTCTTATGGAGAACAGCGCTGCTGTCCTGGGATGTGAGAGCTGGACGCTCCTTGGCAGGCTAGTATTTTGTCATCATCATTTCAGAGATGAAGGTGGGAAGTAAAGCAGTTTGTCTTTGTTTTCAAAAGTTCCGCTTCTATTGGTTATTATCGTGTGTGTCTGTGCTGAACAAGCAGGAAGCACTTGTGTGGAAGTCAGAGGACAGTGGTGTGGAGCTGGTTCACATCGGCTCTGGGACTCGAACTCAGGTCATCAGGCTCAGGCAAGAACCTTTTACCTGCTGAGCCATTGTGCTGATCCAAGGTCCTCATTTTAAAAATTGGGTCATTGATATGTTGAGGTGGTCCAGCCTTGGACAGGTCTCCAAATTTGTGGTAGTTCCAGTGGCAGGAAGTCTCCAGAAAATTCTCACTTCACTACCTTGAAAATGCATTTTGTTTTATGCAATACAAATAGATAAATGAACTTCAGGCCCTCTGAAGATGATGAACTTTAAATTTTAAAATTTAAGCATGAGCGTGCACCTGTAATTCAGCAATTGGGAGGTGGAGGCAGGCGGATTACCAGTTCAAGTCATCCCAGGCTACTCAGGGAGTGCAAGGCCAACCTGGGCTATAGAGCCTGCCTCCTAAAACAAACACACAGGTTACTAATAAAACAGCATGAGAAGAGCCAGGCCCTGACTCACCTCGAGGCCAATTTAAATTATATTTCCAATCACAAAATGACTTGAATACCTTTTTCAGCACTCTGAAAGCAGGGGCAGGTGGATCTTTATAACTTCTAGACCAACCTGGTCTACATACAGAGCTCTAGGAAAGCCAGGACTACATAAGGAAACCCTGTCTCAAAGAAAAGAAAAAGAAAAGGAAAGGAAAGGAAATAAGAAAGAGGGAGAGAAAAAAACCAAAATACTTTTTTCTGTAATTCATACCATATATGAACTTCAGCCCCTTTAGAGTTTGTGCAACATCTGTGTGAATGTATATGTTTCAATTACAAATAAGAAGAGGAATGTATTCAAACTCTTCCTAAGCTCTTACTATCCACAAATAATTAAAAATCAGCAGTCTAAAAATCATTAGCAACAGCTAATGGTTACTGCTTTTGTCAGCAACGAAACAACTAGGGTGTTGGTGTATACCTATAAACAGCCATGGTGGTGGTGCACACCTGTATACAGTCAGGGCAGTGGTGCACACCTGTATACAGTCAGGGCAGTGGTGCACACCCTAAACAGTCAGGGCAGTGGTGCACACCCTAAACAGTCAAGGTGGTGGTGCACACCTATAAATCGCCATGGTGGTGGTGCACACCTATAAACAGTAAAGGTGGTGGTTGCACACCTATAAAGAAATAGCCAGGGTGGTGGTACACACCTGTAAACAAATAGCCTGGGTGGTGGTGCACTCCTGTAATGCCAGTGCTCAAGAAGCAAAGGTCAGAAAACTAAAGGACTGCTGTGAGTCTGAGACCAGCCTGGACTGCCTCAAAACACAGAACAAAATAAAAAAAAAATACAAAGAAAAAAAACAAAACAAAGAGGACACAAACTCAGACCTTTCTATGACTATTCCAAGATTTTAGAGTCAAAATGAGTTCTACTAGTGTTGAAAATCATAAAAAACAAAACAAAATGAAACAAAACAAAAAGCTATTTTGAATTGCAGCCAGAAACTTGGCTGAAAAATTTGGGCATGATGATGGTTGTGGAAGAGAAAATAAAATGTCCTTTCAGGAGTGTGTGCCTCCCTTTCCAGGGTCACTATGGGGCGGACCATTTGGTCGCATCACAGTCACTGAACCCTCAAATCACAAGTTCCCACAGAACACTGCAGTTTTGTCCAGGGCAGCCCCGAGGTGCCTTCTTGGTGGCGATTTGACAAGATGTGGACATTAGCTGCTGAGATGAAATGTGAAATTGAAGAACCCTCCAATGAAGCAGCCAGACACAGATGGAACTGAAGAGTTCAGTTGCATTTCATATGAGGAAATGCAAACAGACCTCAGAACTGGGCTTCAACCTGGCTGTGCTGAGACCTCACTAGCTGGGGCTGCATGGCCAGCCTTTCTCACTGGCATGTTCTCTGGATGAAGGTCTTGTGATGCCACAGAGAGGTCCTACCACACAGGAAGGGCAATTCTGCTGTTTTATTTTATCCCCGTGTCAGCTAGGGGTTAGGGGTTGGAAATCACCTGGTTTTTATCAGCCAACCTGAAACTCCCTGTAATGCTGTGGAATGTGCATTTTTTTTTTTGAGTTGAATAGAAGCATTAATGAACTGAGCAGAACGCGTTTGTGATTCCTGGAGTTTGGCCCCAGCCACCACCTGTTTATAATTAGCCTTTGCAAAGCATCATGGCTTTCTGCTTCTCCGGGTATGTTCTGCACCGGTTGGTGATAGCTTCTCTCTGACAAGGCAGATCTTCTGTCACTTGTAAATCCGCTGATGGGTCATTTTCTACTGGTGTGTGATTCTGACACATACCAAGGCCTCCTACAGAGGCCCTTAAATCAGTGCCATCTTTTGTCAGAGTTTCTTCTCTGACTTCCCAATGTGAACACTCATTATAAAGCAATACAGTTAATGCAAGAAGATATCACATGCAATCATGGTCATACCACCAATTGTAGTAGTTGTATTTAGTGGGAAAACATACTTGATCACAAGAGCAATGTATAGTCAGTAAAGGTGTCACAGGCCTGCAGTCCCAGCACCTGGGAGGCTAAAGCAGGAGGCTTGCCTGGAGTTTGAAGCCAGCCTGCCGCCAGCCTGCCTATATAGCAAACCTTATCTGAGAGCCAGAGTTTGTAATAGAGGAGTCTGGGGCAGGGGTGGCTCCGTGGGAGAGTACATAGCTAACATCACAAGGCCTTGGATTTAATTCCCAGCACTGCAAACAATAATGACATATTTACTTATTTATTTTTGAAACAGAGTTTCAGATTGCTGTGGGTTCTTTTTGGTGTTTTGGTTTTTTTGGAGGGTGGGTGGGATGGAAGCAGAGGTTGGGCATAGTGGTGCACGTCTTTAATCTTAGCAGAGGCAAGTGGGTCTTTGTGAGTCTGATGCTAGCCTGGTCTACATAGTGAATTCTAGGACAGCCAAGGCTATATAGGGAGATCCTCTCTCTCTCTCTCTCTATATATATATATATGTGTGTGTGTGTGTGTATATATATATATGTGTGTGTGTGTGTGTGTACATATGTAAATGTATATATAGATAGATAGGTAGACAGATAGAGATAGGCAGGTAGATAGATAGATATAGGTAGGTAGATAGATAGATAGCCAAGTGCCACTGTTTAAATTAAAAGCACAAAGGAAGAATTGTCTTTGTCTAGTTATTATGACATCTCAGGGTCATGATGATCTTTTATCTTTTTATATGAAACATAATGAGGAATGAATGAGAACCCTCATGAGGTAAATCCTAGCCAGGAGAAAATCTACATGGCACTCATGGTGGCACATACCTGTGATTGTAGAACTCAGGAAGCTGAGGTGGGGGTTTGAGATCAACCTAGACCGTGTACTAAGACCTAGTCAAGGAACCAAGAGCAGGGATGCAAGGGTGGAGGGCTGGGGGGAGAGCATCCGATTTTTACGATGCTGCCTCCTAGTGAGCACACTTCCTGTCTGTTCCTTTGAGCACACTTCATCTTGACAAGACTGCCTCATGCACATAAAACAATTAATTAAGCATTTTGTATAACTGAGTGAGAAGCAAGACTTGACTAGAATTCTTTTACAATTTCTTTCTTTGTAATTATTTGCTTTTGCCTTTCAGAAATTACAAAGCCCCTTAAAAAAAGAAAGAAAGAAAAAGAAAAGATAATACAGTTTTATAAATAGAGAAAAATGAACTTTGGCACTGATTCCAATTTCTAAGGTGTCCCACCAATCAGTTTCTGTTTACCTCCAGGGTTATGATTTTCTTTCTTAGACTTTAGACCTTATCATGTTCTGGTTGTGCTGGGTAAATCTGTTAGGGTATCAATTTTCAAGTCATGCAGTGGCCGTTTTAAAAGAAACATTTTTAATAAGATAAGCATTTCATTAGATGCACACGCTTTCCCATTTCAGCGCCTCATAGGAATGGAGCTGGCATCCAAGCTACTTCCATTTGCCCATAATTCGGCTCATGGACAGCTCATCCGGTTCAGAACTACTTAGCTTTGCTTGGCTGTTCCACTGAAGCTGGGCTGTTCATGAGAAACCCCGCAATACAATTGTGGCCCCTCAGGGGACCATATACATTTATGTAAGTTATCTCCGCCTGCGCCCTGTGGTGTCAGAACCTCTCAGATTTGCTAACCATAAAAAATCTGCCTTAAGCATATTACTAACTTTAAAACCCTAATGATATGGATGTCATATTTCAATTTTTAAAAAACCTCTCTATGCTCCACCCCTGCAAAAAAAAGTGTAAAACATATTCAATGGAATCATGTTAAGGTTAAAAACACAATTTATTTAAAAGAATGGCAAATGTACTCTAGTTTAAAACACACACATGCGTGCGCACGCGCACACACACACACACACACACACACACACACGTGCGTGAGCCTTCATGTACACACAGACTGTTTGGTCAAAATGTAATAATTAAATGAGTAATAAATCTTCAAACTGAAGTAAGACTTTTAATAAAAAAATTACTAATGGAAGTAGGAATCTATGTAGTTTTCTTTAAAGTTAAGAGGAAAAGAGAATTTCTACGGGACTAATGAGTCCAAGCCTGATTAGCTAAAGTGAGCATGGGCAGCAGACCCACAGGACTTTTAGGATGGTTCTAGCACAGTTGCTAAGAAGACCATCCACAGCAGCCGTAAGAAGCAACTGTGTGATGGCGGGACCCTCCACTGCATATAGACGATTGGGCTGTGAAAGGCAGATAGGAAATTCTAAAACACAGCCCTCAGCCTGTCCCTGCAAGGTTACTCTGTAATAATGGGTTTCTTAATTCTTTAAAAAGGAAAAAAATATGTTGTACCAAGCACGCTGCATTTCTTACTGAGAAAACACAAGTTGGCCTGCACATCTCTAGAACCTTCATGAGCAGCTTATACTAGAATGATGAGAACTCATTAGCTTTTATTATTTTATTTTATTGTTTGGCTTCTGGAGATTTTGATAGACTATTGTCATAATTATGTTACTTTCTGGGCATACTAGAACATTTCTATAATTCCAACTTTGGATATAGAGGCCAAGAGTCAAGAGTTCAAGGCTATCCTTGGATATACAGTAGGTTCAAGGCCAGGCTGAGAGCCCTATCTCAAAAACAGGGCTGCAGAGATGGTTCTGTGGTTAAGAGTACCTATTGCTCTTCTAGAGGACCTGAGTTTGGTTCCCAGCACCCATGTCTGTGGCTCATATGTCTATAATCCAGCTATCCTCTAGCCTCTGAAAGTAACCATAAACTTGCAGCATACACTCACACAGATGCCCATAAATTAAAACAATAAATCTTAAGAAAGAAAGAAAGAAAGAAAGAAAGAAAGAAAGAAAGAAAGAAAGAAAGAAAGAAATCCTCCAACCCAGTGTGCTTGTAATCCTAGTACTCAAGAGATGGAGGGAGAAGGATCAGAAATTCATGATCATTCTTGGCTATATAATAAGGTCTAGGCCAGCCTGGGCTACAAGAGGCCCTGTCTCTCCCAGCTATGCCTCCTTCCCCAAAAAATACAGAAAAGGAAGGAAGGGAAGGAGAAAGTAAGAAATGAAGAAAGGGCAAAGGAAAGAAGGAGATCAAACAAACCCTAAAAGGACAGAGAAGGCTTCTAGGAAGAATCAAGTCTACGGTAGAAACTTACAAAAAAAATGTTAAGAGATACTTGTCAACTTAAGGGATAACACACACTCAGCTTTGTGGCTTTTCTTTAGGGTTAGGGGACAAGGACCAGGGCTGAGTGGTATTGACTATAGAGAACCACCGCTCCCTTCCCTGGGATCTTGGGTGTCAAAACTTCTTACCTCTGGAGAGACAGGGATGAAGATGGCAGCATCAAGCAAGGCTTTAGAAATCATGTTTACTCTCAATGAGTCTCGACCCAGATCCCAGTCTGTATTTGAGCAGGCACGTGTTTCATTTCGGCTGCCTCTGACATTCTTCACTCAGTTCTGCTTGTTTTGTTATCACAGCTCTCTTTATGATTTTCTTTAATAGAGGGAGAATATGAGAGGTCATTAGCAGGTAATCTTACCTCCAGGACTTTACTGTGCACTTCCCCCAGGGTTCTCATTCCCACTGTGTGGAAAATGAGTGAGAAGAAAAAGTGACTTTCACTAAGTCCCACAGCTTGAGGAAGAGGCATCCTAACTCCAAGAAGAGGGCTGCCCACACCGATATCTAGTCAGCCCTCACCCAGTCCCCTGGCCTTCCTGTCTTTCTCCTGCATCTTTGGCTTTCCAGAGAGCAAGCGGACTCTTATAGCAAGCACACTTAAGTTAAATCAGTCAACACAAGTTTTTGAATAATTAATTAACTCTACATCACACTACCCAACAAGTAAGAGAGGGAAATCAAGTCAAGGAACAGTAGCTAGGAGAGTGAGACTCCTTTTTGGTTCCAAGAAGACTTCTCCTTGTCTAGTTGCTTTGTACCAATCTCTCTGTAGACAGAGCCTCTTTCTCTGGAATTGCTTGCTCTTCATGTAGCAAGAAACATCTGTTCTTAGGAACCCCAATAAGATCTTTGTCCTGTTCAGGAGCAGCAAAATGATGGCTTTTCCATGAAGGATGAGTAACAAGCTCTTCATGATGAGGTTGAGTTTTTGATCTCTGGAAGGAAAAGGGCAGGAAGGCAGGCGGGCGGAAGAGGAGCAGAAACATTCCCAGGGTAACCATGCTAATAAATTCCTGGGCAGTGCTGTGCTGGATCCCCAACCCTGTGGCTTGATGGAATCCCAGGGTCCAACCACAGTGCCTGGGAACTGAATGAATGGAGATAGGACTTGGGCACACAGGTCCGCATTCACTGGATGACCCATTCATCCTGGTTATTCCTTCCTCATCCCCTCCCTCCCTCCCTCCTTCTCTTTCCCTTTTTTCTTTCCTTCCCTTCCTTTCCTCACCTCCCTTTTTTCCTTCCTATCGTCTCTCCTTCCTCCCCCCCTCTCCATCCTTTCCTCTTTTCCTTCCTAGTCTCTTTACTCCTGCTATTTCCTCTTTGTTATTTTCCTTTCACCTCCTCTCATAACAAATAAAAGGAAGATGTTTCCCAACCCAAGCGAGTTCTAGAGGAAGATCTTTACAGCCTAATTAGCTGGCTCTTAATTTGTGAGGAGCTTAGCTGTGTATGTTTCCTAATTAGACTAGGAAACCCTAATGGGACTGCAGCTACTGCCTCCCCCAGGCAAGCTGTGTTCACAAGACACTGCCCAGTCCCAAGGAAAGTGCAGGCACTTTCCTTTGTAATTACGCTCCCAAACTCCAGCCTCAGTTCAACCTGCACTTTGTGTAAGAGGAAGGCTTTCATTTTCTGCCTAGTTATATATACTAGGCAGATGTTGAAAGCACTTGAAAGTCTGGCGAGGAGGGTGTCCAAGTTTATCCCTTTAAAAGCCGTAAGATTGTCTCGGCTTTCTCTGTCCAGTCTGTCTTTCTGTGCAATTCCCTCTGAATTCCACACATAGCTTTACATTTCTTCCTGAAGAAGAAAAAGGAAATTGTTCCCACAAATGAAAACAAGCTCCATTATTTCTTAATGAATCTAAGATTCCCAAAGCTGAACTGGACCCTGCTCTGGGGAGTCAGGTAACTTGCCTCCGGCAGAGGCCACAATGCCATCCATCAGGGCAGGGGGGACTAAGTCCCAGCGGCACACAAAGCCAATTGTATATTTTATATACAACAGGAAATATCTCTCTGAAGCCCCACGGGTGGTCTCACAGCCTAAAGCAACCGAATTGATTACCCGTGGCTTGTTTAATTTCAAATGTCCTTGATGGTTGACAAAGGACTATGTTGACATAGGATTCTCAGTGCTCATCTGTGGCCAGGCAGTCTAATAGTGAGAAACCAAAAGAAAGTCCAAGAAGAATCTGTATCCAGGCCACTGACTTCCAATATGGAAAGTGAGCCTGTCGCGCTTTAGGCCCATGTTTCATTTATGTCCCATAGAGGAGTCAAGTTTCTCCTTTCACACAGGAACAATTTCACCACAGAGCAGGGACAAAGACTGTAGCTTCCTATGCTTGCTGAGGACATGGACTCCTACTGCTCATAGATGGGATCTGGACCTTAGCATCTGATGTTAATAACAGGTCTCCAAAGACTCTCAAGGCTTTGCCTCATCTTGCCCATGTCTTTGAGGTTAGCCCCCGACACTGGATTGCCCTTTCTACTCTATAGCTTTTCCTACTTAACTTATTCACTGCTGTAGGGCCTTTACAAAAGAGGTCTTACCTGAATGCAAACCGTTCTTTCCCTTCCCTATTCAATTCCTCTTCATCTTTCCACTTAAAGGCCTATGCCTTCCCCTTGGGGCCAGCTCAGGGCTCTCTAGTACAGTCAGCTGGTGTAGTTGGCTAGTCTTTTTCCTTTAAACTAGAAACCAGCCAATGCCTGTGAATTTTGGAGGTTTGATCATCCTCTGCTTCCATAAGGTAAGAACGATGTCTGCCTTCTCTCAGAAGTGACTCCGGCACTTAAAGCTCAGCAAACCGCTGCTGCCCAGCATGTGACATGAAGGAATGCATTGACTGACAGATGAGAAAATGAATGACATAAGCAAAGGAGTCATCAAGAAAGCAACTAGATGGGGCAGAAAAGACCAGGGCTGCTAAGTGTTTGAGAAGGGAAGACTGTGTGTCAGTGTCATTTGGTGATGTCACAATCTGGCATGATAGGGCTTTGCTTTCAGTTTCCAAAGCCCTGAGAATGAATCTTAAAACCTGAAGCCCCACTCAGAAGAGTTGGAGGCAGAGACTCAGCTGTGTATTTGTACACTGAGCTCACAGAAGTGCTATAGATAAGAAGTGTCCACATCTGAGTGTCACAGGTGGATGGGTAGATACCAAGTATCACAGGTGAATGGGTGGATACTAAGTTGCCTAGCTGGGTGGTGGCACATACTTGGAAACCCAGTACCCTGGAGATAATGGCATAAGGATAATCAGGTCATCCTGGGCTACACAGTTTTTTGCCTTATAAAGTAACCAAGAGCTGGTTCAGTGGGGAAGAGCCCTTGCTGTGCAAGCACAGGTGTGAGCACCAGCATGTGGATCTCAGCACCTATATTAGGGGCTGGTGTAGCCATTCATGTGTCTGTAACTCCAACACAAATGTGAACTGAGACTGGGGAAAGGCAGAGGCAGGAAAATCACTCGGGGATTGTTAAGACCCAGCCCAGCTCCAGGTTTAGTAAGAAACGCTGTCTCAAAGGAATAAACAGATGGATAGAGCAGGGCACCTGCCATCCTCCTTTGCTGCCACATGTGCACAGATGAGTGCTCTCATACCCAGAGCTGCACCCCTGCCTTATGTGCCCAGATGAGTGCACTCATACCCAGAGCCTCACCTCTGCCTCATGTGCACAGATGAGTGCACTCACATGCAGAGCCGCACCCCTGCCTCATGTGCATAGGTGAGTATGCTCACATGCAGAGCTGCACCCCTGCCTCATGTGCACAGATAAGTACACTCACACCCAGAGCCACACCCCTGCCTCATGTGCACAGATGAGTATACTCACACCCAGTACTGCACCTCTGCCCCATGTTTATGGATGAGTACACTCACATGCAGAGCTGCATCCCTGCTGCCCATGAATACACACTTCTTTCTTTCACACAGGAAATAGTATCATTTGGCTTTAAAAAGGAAAAAAAATCTGACACATGATTTAGTACTTCTGCTTGCAAAGGCATTGTGGGGGCACCTGGGTGGTACCTGAAATGGGCTTTGGAGGGAGGTAGATGGATGAACCATTGTCCTAGGATTGCTTTTAGTTTGTTTGTTTATTGTGCCCCTGACAAACTCTAATCCTTGGTTACTTCATTTGTGAAATAAGAAAAACAATGTTTGCTTTTCAAGACAGTATAAAGATTAAACAAGTAAATTATATGGAATATATGTGTATATTTTAAATATTGAATAAGAGAAACATACATACACACACACACACACACACAGAGAGAGAGAGAGAGAGAGAGAGAGAGAGAGAGAGAGAGAGAGAGAGAGAGAAATTGGAAGCAGGTGTTGACCTAGAATGAAAGGTTGGCAAAATGACATAATGGTGTATCTCACTATAAGTAAGTCTTAGAAAATAGCAAAAAGTGGCAAGCATCTAGGAAATCTGTAACCCTTGCATCTATTTAGGGGATGTGAAAAGATGTAGTCACTTTGGACAGAAAATTGGGTAGTTCCTCAATGTATTAAGGATGGCATTAGCCCTGGAGAGATGACTTAGTGGTTGAGAGCAATTGCTTTTGCAGAGGACCCAGGTTCAGTTCCCAGCACCCACATGGTGACTCACAGCCATCTGTAGCCCCAGTTGCAAGGGATTGCTGATTCTGACTTTTGTGGGCCCCAGGTATGCATCTGATGCACAGACACACAAAAGTTAAGAACAACAAAATGTCAAATTATTATCTGACCCAACACTTGGGCATAAGGGAAATAAAATTATGTGTACATATGAAACATAAACCTGAATACTTAAGCAGCAATATTCTTAGCAGCCAAAAGGTGGGCATCACCCAGATCCTCACCAGCTGATGAATGGACAAGCAAAATGTGGCATATCCACATGGGAGAGTATTATCCGTAGTAAAAGTGAAGGTGGTACTGACGCATGCTATAATGGCTTTCTGACTGTCAAGTTGACTCGACTCAGAATCACCTAGGAGACACACCTCTGGGCGTGTTTGTGAGGATGTTCCCAGAAGGTTTAATGGAGAGGAAGATTCACCTGCAGACAGGAAACCAAGTTGAGCAGCAGCTTCCTGTCTGGCTCTCTGCTTCCTGACTGCAGGTTTGACATGATAGCTGCCCCCCGCACTGCACCATCCCAGCCATGATGAGCTGCACCCTCAAACCCTGAGCCTAACACTCCCTTCCTTCCCCAGGCTGCTTTTGTCAGGTGCTTTGTCACAACAGTCAGGAAAATATCAAACCCACATGCTGAAACATGAGTGAGCTTTGAAAACTAAGGGATTAAAAGTAGCCAGCCAGAGGAGCAGTGTCTATGACATCACCTGTGCCAAAGGTCCCAGATAGGTATGTGGTGGCTTCAGTGGGAATAGCTGCCATCAGTTCACATGTTTGAATGCTTGGTCATTAGGGAGTGGTGCTACTTGAGAGAGCTTAGGAGGTGCGGTCTTATTGGAGTAGGCGTGGCCTCAATGGAAGAAGTGAGTCATTGGAGATGGGCTTTGGGGTTTTAGAAACCTAAGCCAAGTCCAGTGTCTCTCTCTTTTGCTGCTGCCTTTGGATCTGTATACAGAACTCTCAGCTACCATGTCTGCCTGTGTGTTGCCATACTCCCCACAATGAGGATAATAGACTAAACCTCTGAAACTGTAAGCAAGCCCTAATTATGAAAGTTGCCATGATCATGATATAGACTAAGTGATATATACACTGACTAAGACAAGGTGAATCCTCCAGAGAGCAGAGGGCATGGCCAGAGGGGACAGGGTGGGTAAAGGGAGGAAGGCATGGGCAAGTGGAGGAGTGTTGTTGGAACTAAGGCTTCTGTGAGAGCTGATGGACCGATATAGGGGCTAATGATGGTGCTTATTCAATATTGCTAATGTATTAACTGTCACTCAGTTCAACACTTAAATGGGCAATAAAATATGAAGAATTTAATCTTAATTGTCAATTCTATTAACATGAGAAGCACTAGGGAGATTATAAAAGCCTGCCTTTATACACTTCTGGTGTGTCTGTGAATGTGTTTCCAGAGAGGTTCAACTGAGGAGAGACCTACCCTCAGTGTGTATGGGGATAGCTCACATTCTGGTGACCCAAATGGAATAAAAGAGGTTAAGAAAAATGACCAGAGTGTAGGCTTTCTCCACCCTGCCCTCTCTCTCTCTCCCTGTGATTTGAGCATTCTGCTGTAGCCTGCCAAGGTGAACTGAAACTTCTGGGCCTTTGAGTCAAATCCTTCCCCTTTTAACTGTTCTGTTGGGGACTTTGTCACAGCAAAGGAAAAGTTAAGTAATGCACAGTACAGAAAATGTATTCAATAAATCTACACAAGAAAGAAGTGAATTTTCCCAAAAAATGTGGGGGCCAGACAGACGGCTCCACAGTTAAAAGCATACACTGCTCTTGCAGAGGACCCAAGTTTGGTTCCTGACACCCACAATGGGTCTCTCCCAACCACCTGCTACTCCAGGTTCAGGGGATCCAACTTCTGCCCTCCTTGGGCACCTGCACAATGCCTCAGATACACATAGAGACACAGAAACAAGACAAATCTAAGGAGTGTGCTGTTTTGATTGGCAGAGAGGAACAGGAAGCCAGAGTGGAGAAAAAAAGAGATTCTCAAATCTAACTATGTGGTTATAGATGTGATGGAAGAGAACAGAGGTACATGGACACTTATGGGATGGGATGAAGAACAAAAGTCATTTAAGAGGGAGAGGCATGTCAGATTAAAGATAACCTAGAGGCAGCCAGCCCAAGGCCTCCCTAGGGTAGCAGAAGACACAGAGAAAATGCATGGATTGGGGAAAAGGAGTAAAAAATGGGAAGTGGAAAACCTGTGGGGGTTTAGGTGCTAATGAGACCACAGTATTGGATGTACACTGAGTACAGTTCAGTGCTACAGTCCTCTGCCAATGGACACATCTCTGTGTATGTCTGTGGGTCTGATCTAGCTGGAGTCTGCTTTCCCTGGTTTGCGTGAATGCCAGTGTCTGGAGTAAAGGAGTCTTGGGGGCCTTACCCAGCAGGTGCGGAGCCAGGGATTCCAGGAGGGCCATTATGATAGCATGCCCCTAATTTGAGCTGCTGCAAGAATCTGTAGAGAGACACCATCGTCCCTCACAGTGTGTTTTGCTCTCTGTGAAAATTGTCCTTGGGGTAGGAAGAGCCTCATTTTTGGTAAAGAACAGACACAAATATGATATTTCATATCTTCTCTGCCATTCTCACCTTTCCCTGTAATTGGAAATGCTCGCCGCCAGTCTCACCTGTAGGATTCTGTCTTCAAATGCAGAAATCACTTCTCTTCCTGTTTCCCCTCTCCCCCACCCTTCAACTTCTTAGGATCTTATCTTTTCTTCTGATTAAGGATGGGTGGGGGTAGGGAAGATGAGGGAACTTTTGATTAATTTCTGATAAAGTGTACAACATCCAACATTGCTCTTACACACCACCTGCACTCTTCCTGCCTCCAATTTACACTCCGGTGTGTGCTCAGAGTCAGGCCCGCCCCCTCCACCATGGCTCTCCCACTGAAGCTCTTCTGAGGACCTTTTGGTCCTTCAGCCTGCTATTAACCCTTTTCTTGTGCCTTTTTCTCAGGCTCACGATGACGGAGCTTCTCTTGAGAGTCATCTTCCGTGATAACATCAAGCTTAGCTGCATGGGCTGGGGGCTGGGCGATGTATTAATTACTTCTCTCGGTGGTGCTATGCTTGCTATGAAAGCTTTGCTGCATAGGCTGGGGGCTGGGTGCTATGCCTGGATAGCTGGCAAGCAGCAACTTGAGGGAACAATGTTCTTGGTTCATCATTTAAAGAAGGGTATAGTACACATCATAGCAGGAAAGGCATTGCAGCAAGAATGCAAAGAATAGATAGGAAGCGAGCAGTCTACAGCATTCCCCAGCGAGTCTCCTCATGCTTCCACTGCCTTAAAGTTCCACATCCTTCCAAACAGCGCCCACCAGCTGGGGACAAAGTGTTCAAACACACGAGCCTACCTGGGACTTACTCAACCCTGGCAAGGACCCAGTTGCCCTCTGCAGGTCTCACCCTCCCTCTCCTTCAGCTCTATAGGACTCTGAAGATTCCTCCCTCCATTGGTAGCATCCACATGCGCTGTGTTAGCGAGAGCCTTTATAAGTCATTCATCCCTGGGGGCGAGGATATGGCTCAGTGATTAAGTGTACTTGCTGCTCTTGTGGGAGGACTTGAGTGTGGTTCCTGGTGCCCACACCATGCAGGTCTCAACCACCTATAATTCCAGTTTCAGGTCACAA
>PVIU01023226.1:0-27842 GCA_004026605.1 Ondatra zibethicus | reverse complement strand
AAAAAAAAAAAACCAAAAAAAAACCAAAAAAAAAAAAAAAAAGAGAGACTGGCTCTTTAAGAGAGGAGGCCATGGAAGCTCCACCTTCATGTCACGAGTGTCTTTCATTTGACAAAGGGTAGCTGGAGATGCAGTATTCTGGCACATGTCTTTAATCCCAGCACTTGGGAGGCAGAAGCAAAGGAGTCACCCCAAATTTGAGGGCAGCTTTGTCTATATACTGAGTTCATTGCCAGTCTGGACAGCATATCGAGCCTCTGTCTCAAAAAAAGGTGGGGACCTAATTTGTCTCCCTTCCTGACCTTGGTAAGGAAGCAAGAAATCTTCATTAGATGCTGGCTCCTCAACATTAGCATTCCTAGCATTCAGAGTGAGAAGAATACAATTCTATTCTTTTTTATTATGCTTATCTATTTATTGAGAGCCACCTTACAAGAGTTGGTTCTCTCCTTCCACTGTGTGATTCTCTGGGATCAAACTGGCCTTGTCAGGACTGGCAGCAAGCTCCTTTACCTGCCTGTTCTAAATTTCTATTCTTTATAAATTAACCATTCTCAAATATTTTCTTTCAGTAGTACAAAAATGGACGACGCTTAAAGAAGGATGTATGGCGGTCTAAGATGTTTTATTGTGTATTATGTACTAGCCTTCCTATCAGTTTCCCTAGATTTGTATTTGTATAACAGTTTCCCCAGAGTAGCATTACAGAAGACTGCTACCATTTACAAGTGCATGTGCATCTGTGATGAAGGCGCTTCCAACTTTGTCCTGGTCAAACAGAGCCTCACAATCCTTTAGGCTACTGTAAGGGGCTCAGGAGTGAGCACATAACCTAGACACAAATGCAGTGAGACCTCTGTTGAGACATATAAGGGCTTGCTCTCCTTTGTTCTAAAAGGTGTAATATTTATTTGGAACTGACTGTGATCATTTCAGCACCACAATGGGAGCATTGTCTAAAGAATAGTACCTATGAAAAAGTGGGGATTAAAGGACTGACAGACCAACTAGATTGGAAGAAAACATTTGAACTCCTATGTGATGGAATACCTCAAGTCAACCTTATCTCCCTAACACTATTCAGGTACACGAACTGATACAGTTTTCTTTTATGGACCAATGGATAAACTTCTACCACTTGTAAACAACAGAGTCTAATTTATAAATGCAAAATGAATGATTTGAACATTGAAGACCATGAATTTGGAGAAGGCATTATATTCAAAAATTCAAGAAGAAATCCAATTTATGCCTAGAGCTTAGGGCTCGCCATATAATAAGTACTCAAGATCTGCAGGAGCTCAAAAAGCCTCTGTCAAGTTAATTGGAACTCTACAAAAAGAAATAAAATTGGCAGACCTAAGAGGACACTGTGAATTTGGCCACAGATAAGATTTGAATCTCTTCCCCCAAATATCACTTAAGTCAATGACTTAAGGATCAGTATTGCTTTCAAAATATGGTACCTGAAAGCTCTCTGTCTCTCTGTCTCTGTCTCTGTCTCTCTCTGTGTGTATGTGTATGGGTGTACACACGTGTGCATGCGCATGCTCGCCTGTGTGAACATAGAGGCCAGTTGTTGGCATTAGGTGTTGTCCCGTATCATGCTTCACTTTGAGACAGGCCCCGCTCACTGAAGGTAAAGCTTAAAGGTTTGGCCAGACTGGCTGGCCAGTGAGCGCTGGGATCTGACTATCTGACCCCTCAAGGGTTACAGGTGCGCACTACTCCTGGGCCTAGCTTGTACATGTGTGATGGGGATCTAAAATTACAAAGGAAGCACTTTACCCAGGGAACCATCTCCCCAGCCTCATATTTATTTTGGGCAAGACTATGGCTAAAGTCTTTTATATGTATAAAACTGGCTTGTTTTAGCTGCTTTCTTTTCCAGATGGTCTTTAGGTCTTTGTGAAGCACAGTTTCCTTTTCATAGTAAACATGTAACAGTACAAAGAGGCATTTGACAGATGAAAATTGAGGTTAAGAGAATTGCCCAAGGTAATAGGTAACTGGTCCAGCATAGAAGGGAATTTGGCTCCTTCTTTCCCCAATGTAATGAGCTCTCTGCCAGGAATACCAGAAACAGCAAGAATCATTTACTCATAGCCTTAGGGATTCATTCATTGTTCAACAAATATTCATAGAGTCAGGCTCTGAGGATACAGAGACAAATAGGACAAAATCCCTGGCTTCAAGGTATTTCCAGTTTATTAGAGGAAAATGTCACATAAACAAATAAGCACAAAGAATGTTGAAAATGAAGCTATAGTTCGAGCATTTGGTGTTGTAGAAGCTGAGTCTAGAGGATGTGTTTGAGAGAGTGGGGGTTAGAAAAAGTTATAAGATGGAGAGAGTTCTTAGAGGACTTTTTCCCAAAGAAAGTCACATGTAAACTTGTGATAAAAATGAGTGATGAGCCAGGCAGTGGTGGCGCACGCCTTTAATCCCAGCACTTTGGAGGCAGAGGCAGGTGGATCTCTGTGAGTTTGAAGTTGAAGCCAGCCAGATCTACACAGGAGTTCCAGGACAGCCAAAGACAAAGAAACCCTGCCTCGAAACCACCCCCCACAAAGAGTAATGAGGCGAGAGAATACGGAGTTTGAGGTCAGGTAGGCCACATAGTGAGACCATGTCTCAAAAGAAGATTAAAAGGAAAAAAAGTGATTGCAAATGTTATTATACATGAAATAGCAAACATGAAATAAAAACATAAAATTAGACCATTCCATGGGTTGTAATCCTGAGTTGAATAAAAAAAAAAAGTGAGTTGAGTCTTTCTACTTCCTGGTATGTCCAGATGAGAGGAGTTCCAGCTACACGCCTTCTGCCATAAATTTCCCCATGACTTTCCTACTGCGAGTGCTCTACCTCCGACTGGGAGTACTCTACCCTCTCAAACCATTAGTCACAATGACCACTTCACTCCTTAAATTTAAAGTTTATCATTATTCCAGTTTAATCAAAAATATAAAGCATTCAAAATAACACCCCTGTTTAGCACATACAGAGATCCTTTATTGATTACTAGATCTTGTGCTCCTGATCAGAAACTGATGATACAAGAACTATTCTGAAATTTTCATTTTACAGTCACTGAACTCATTACAAGCCCAGAAAGATTAGAAAGGACAATTAAGAGATAACATGTAACATGCATGACAGTGGGTCTCTTTGAGGGTAGAAAACACCTGACTTATGATGGACGATCAACTTAGAGTGTTTTGATGTAATGATGTTGTGCAAGCTGTATTTGTTCAGGAGAAAGTGTACTTTATGTTTTGAATTTTGATTTTTTTCCTGTACTAAAAACATGTTCTTATATTCTCTAGTAATGCTGACCATCAGTAATACACACAAACTCCCAGGCAGCACAATATCATGAAGGGTGGAAACGGCCGATACTCTATAGAGTCCTGTGTTGTAAGAGATTAGGTATAGTTAAATATACTTTCACATAATATTTTACACTTGAAATTGGGTTTGTTGGCATATGTCTCCATCCTGTATTGGAAGGATACCTACATTCATTAGGCAGGGTATAATCTTGGGGCAACTGATAAACAGCATGGTTCTTTTGAACTAGGATGGGCTTCACACTGGATTAGGAATCAGGAATTTAAACTTAGTCCCAAATCTTTGATGATCTCAGTGGCCTTGGCCATATCTCTCAGCTGTTCCCTATTAATTGAGCATATATCTTGATCTAATTCCCTCAGATAACTTCTGGGCATCTCATGGGCCAACATATTCATTCTATGGTACATAACCATGTGATCCTTTGGAAGTTTAGTTCCTTTGGGGGTGTTGTGCATAACAATCTGAATTTGATCTTGATTATTTTAAAATATTTCAAATACACTATCTTTCTTAAATAAGCCAGGATTTTAGTGGGAAACAATAATAAAAATACATAGATTGAGATTCTAGTAAGTTTATGAATGTTTTCATTCTGTGACCTCTTTTTCATACCTCCACTAAAAATTATAGAACACTAAAAGAAAAGAGGCAGTAAATATAATTTATTAGAAATTGTATCAAAGCAGTTAATATAGCATATGCTTATAATTCCATAATTTAGGAAACTAAGGCAGAAAGACCTCAAGGTTTATGTCGACCTAGGCTATACAACAAAAACCTTGTTTCAAATAATCAGAAAAACGGGAGCAGAGAGTATCTCTTTTTCCTGTTTTACACTGTACAGTTACAGCTAAAGAAAATTAAAAAGTTAAAGTAACCTTCAATTCTATAAGAAGGTCTCAAAAAAACACTCAATAAATAAATACTCAGCATATTTAGTTCTGGTATATACCTGTAATCTGAGGAGGCAGAAGCAGAGGCAATGGCAGGAGAATTCGTGCAAATTTGATGCCAGTCTGATCTACAGGCAATTTCCAGGTCAGTCAGGGATACATAATGAGTACCTGGTTCAAAACAAATAAAAACTGCACGATTAGTTAGAAAATTGTGAATAAAACATTGGTTTATAGTAAAATTACGTTGATAGTTATTTAAGATGTTAAATCAAATGTCTATAATTATACCATTGCAATATATATACTTTCCTTCTTTCCTAATTTCTTCAATCAAAAAATAAATAAGGGGACTCTGTGACTGTGGGGTCTTACGCCAAAAGCTAGGCATATAGCAGTGAAGTTACACATGTTTTTGTGTAACTTGTGATATCCCATTGAGTAGAATTTATCCTACTAAGCAGATATAATTACAAAGCAGACTTGGAAATGAAGTTCAAGTTTAGGTGGATATATATGCAGCTCAAAATTCAGTGGTTATGGAAGAGGCAAGCATAAACTTGGAAAGAGCTATAGGCCTCTGCTATTCAGCTATTACGGCCATGCTAAGAGCTATATGTATCCTTCTTCCTATACCTTTAATACACTAAGTCACCAAGGGACTTCAAAGTACAATCCTGTTACTGCATACTTCTCAATCCAGGATCTCTGGGTAAGGTAGGATTCCCTATATGCTGGTCAGATGTGTTTCTTAGTGAGACTGAAATTTACTTTTTTAAGGGCACAGACACACATGCCTGTGTCCCAGCCACACCATAATGTTGGTGTAGGAATAAGGTAAAAAGAACAAAACAATGATGGTTAAAAGAAAGTAGTAGACTGATTCAGAAGTCATTGACTTCTAATAACTATTAAGGCCTAATTGGCTTGGAAGCACAAAAGCCGCTTGTTTAGTATTGTATTAAATTCTAGTTATATATCTCTCCTGACAGCCCTTTGCTTTGTTCTCTGCCCTCCGGATAGTTCATTGCCATTGATTACTAAGGTCACATCTGCGCTGGGCTTTCATTGGTGATTACTCAGCTTTGACAAGTTATTTCCTGCTGAGCATTTATAGGGGCCTAATGCTATTTTGGGGGGCTCTAATCATCACAAAAATTTGCAGGCCAAGCTTTTGGTTTCTTTGCCTTTTGGATCCATTCTAACATAATAGAATTCTGGCCTATTTGCTACTTGTCAGTTACATATAGAAGTAATCCCAGTCCAAGATCTCTTCCAGGCAAATTCTTTTGCTATGTCACCATCGCTGCGTTACTTATTTTCTTTTCTTCAACTTAATTGCTACTTCCTGAAGGTCTTCCTTAATGGGTCTGGCTGAGAAGTTAAAATCTCTAACATGACCTTTTCTAACCTTTCCTCTCATTTACTGGTGAAGAAGGAGAGGGGCTGGAGGAGCACCATTACCACTTGCTAAGGCCTCCTTTTTTTTAATCCTTTACAAATTGATTCACTGTGGAGGCAGAGCAAGTAGTAGCAAGCAGTTGGCTTTTGCAATTACATGGGCTCTGACATTGCGGGTCACAGGCAAAGGATGTACTCCTGACTGAGCTATATTCTCTTTCATTTAGATTTGTCTGGCTAGCTGTGACCAGATTCCATCCCTCTATAGGGTGTTGCCAGAACTACCAAGATATAGCATATATTTCCCAATATTTTTAATCAATTTTACCAGACCCAGTGCTGTGGCTTCCAATATTTGTGAGCTTTCTTTCAAGATATTGCTGACATTTTGATGTTATGCAGAGTGAAAATGTCTAATTCCTTGGGAAAAGGATAAAATGAATATTGGAGGAAAGCTAGCAGTCTCTGCCACAAATCATCTGATTCTTTATTCTACTCCAACCAGTGAGTCAGCAACTTGTAGAAGGCATGGGGCCAATGAAATGGAAAACTGGCGCCCTCAGATTGCCATATTGTACGGTATGAAAGAACTCACTGTAAAAAGGAAATCTAGACAGCCTCCTCCACATGAAAAAATTGTAGCTAAATGTTTTCTAGTTTTGCATGACTCATATGGATGCCTAAAGATTATATTGTAACTAGCAATGGAACTGAATTTACGGGTCGTGCCAAAAAACAAATGAAGAACTTGATTTTGAAACTCAAGCAAAACATATGCTTACTTTAAAACACACAAGAATGATCAAACCAATTGCACCATTATAACTTGTCAGGATGCTTGTCAGGTTCCTGAAGTTCCTTCTGAAATCATTTTATCTTGTCTTAGATATATTTAATGGATATTTGGAGTTTATAATTTTCCAAATTCTGCATGATGTTTCTTCTATTATTACATTAGAAGAAAATCCTTTAAAGGGCATAAAAAATTCATGATTGTTACAGATATTATCTTCTCTCTTCTCAGCATGCTCCTCTGCCTTATTTTATGTAATTTCCTTGATGTTCATTTCTTCTAAAAATTCCTTGATGTTCATTTCTTCTAATAAATGTACTCCAGGTTAATTTAACTCAAGTGCTAAAGATACCTTCACTAGCCTGCACTGTCAAAAGCCAAACTAAGTCGCAATTTGCATTTAAGGAGGGAAACAGTGACCATTCAAAGCCAAAGCCCTGGAACAAAAGCAGCAGACATTAAGGCATATATGTTATTATAGTTATTTAATACTGTTATGAAATATAGGGAGAGGTTCTTCATTTTGCTCATTGTTACATGCCTGGCACCTAGAATACATATGGTGGAGACTCATAGATAGTAATTGAATAACTGAAATTTATATATAGTCTTTGGAACTCTTTGATTGTTTTTTGGTTTGTTTTTTGCTTTGTTTTGTCACTGTTGTTTAATTGGTTGGTGGATTTCCTTTTTTGAAACAAATTCTCACTGTGTATCTATCCCTGGCTGACCTCAAAAGCACACCCTTGCTCCCTGGGATTATAGCCATGAGCCATTATGCCTGGGTTTCTTTTTAATAATCCTTAAATGTACTAAGAAACATCCAGGAAAAGAAATTAAAAGAATGTTAGTTCTTTTCAAGGTTAGCAAGAAGACATAATAGGATTATATAATTTGGACTTTAAACTCATGAAAGCCCCTAAAATAGATTAAAAGACATTTAACCCCATTTAAGGTCTCTAAGTAGTCATACTAAGGAAAAGAGTCAGAGCATAAATTGTGAGAACACAGTTATGGAATAGGATGTCTCTGATAGAAGACAGTCAAGTAGACACTGATCCAAATTGACTGGAAACAGTAACAAAATTAGCATTTTCAAGTGTTCTTTATATACAGTGTCTTTTAGTTCCACAAAAAGGTTGATAAGTGGTTCTATTTGTTCTAGTTTCATTCTGTTCCTGTGATAAAATACTCTGACCAAAAGTAACCGGGGAGGAAAGTGTTTACTTGGCTTATACTTTCAGGTCACAATCCATCATTGAGGGACAACAGGGCAGGAACTTAAACAGAAACTTGAATCAGATCCCATGGAGGAATGCTGCTTGCTGGTACACTTCCTGACTCATTAGTACTTAGCTGTCTGTTTTTAGACAACTTGAGACCACCTGTTAGAGGAATGTTTCTGGCCACCATGGGTTGCAGCTTCCTATATGAATCAATAAAAAAAAAAACAACAAAACAATTCTTTGCAGACATGGCTACAGATGAAACTGATCTAAGCAATTCCTCAACTGTGACTTCCTCTCCAGTTGACAACCAGGAATAACCAGGATGATGTTGTTATTTTCATTTTAGAAATGTAGAAATTGAGATTTAGAGATGGAACTTGTCCAAAGTCATTAGCTGTTGGTTTGTAAAGGCTAGACTTGAGAGAATTTAGCAATAAGGACATGTTTAGTTTTTAGAAAGTCACATTCTGCGGATAGTGCTTACTTGTAAGAAAGGATTTGGTTTTGATCACAAATACTACTAAAAAGAAAAAAAAAGAAAAGTTGTAGTTATCTTTTGTTGCATTGCCCTTAGTATTATCAGTACCATAGTTCAGAATTCTCCCTCAGCAGGATATAATGTTACAGATTTCTGAGAAAGCTATTTGGTAAGAGTAAGTGCTTTTGCGCCAAATATTTGTTTATATGTTGAAGACACAACCTCCAGTTTGATGGTATTTGGTGATGGGATCATGAAATCGAGGACATAATGGTGACAGTGTTAGGAGGAGGAGGAAGATCAGAGGAAAGAGGAAGAGAAGCTAGAAGAGAAAGTGGAGGGGAGCAGGGAGAGCAGAAAGAAGAGAAGAAGGGGAGGAGGTGAGGAGGAGATCGTTTCTTTCCATCCACACACTGAGTACAGCCCACGTGATAACATGATGAAAGGGCGACTATCTAAAACCGGTGGAGAAAGCCCTGACAGGGAACTAAAATGCCTGGCACGTTGATCTTCACTTTCTAACCCCACAACTGTGAAAAAACAGACTTCTGTTATGAAGTCTCTCAATATATGGAATTTTATGATGGTATAAACTGATAAAGATGTACTCTAGACTGTTTTGTCTTCCTCAAAGTGGGCATCTCAACCCAACAAATGTGGATTATGTCACTAGTGGATGGTAAGCAATGAAGACTGACGGTTTCAGTGGCTTTCTCTGTGTGTCCTAAGCCTGAACCCGGTTTTTGCTCAAGTCTCTAGCAGGAAGTTACTTGGGTATAGAGCCTTACATTCTATTGAGAGGGCATGAAGAAATAAAAGGATATCGTCTATTTTTCATTGCTAGTTAGAGAAAGAGGTCAATAGTCAGAATCTGAGCAAGAAGTGGACACAGACAAAGAAGACTCCCTATGTCATACACAGGGTCAATAGCTTTCTAGCCTGCCATGGAAGATAACTAGTGCTATTGATTTGAGATGTCTTTTCTGATATTGCATTGTAACTTATTTTCTCCCAGGCATGGTTTTAGGTGCATCCCATAAATTTTAATTTGCCATGTTTTCACTTTAGAGTTCAAAATACTTTCCAATTTGTCCTTTGACATCTTTGATCTATGTATGTATTACTTGCAAGTTATGCAATTTGGTGACTTTTCAGAAATTTTTTTTCTCATTGTTTTCTAACTCATTTCCATTTTGGTCATAGAACATAGTGCATAACTTGGCACCTTTTGAAATATATTGAGACTTGCTTATGGCCCAGAATATGTTCAAAACTGATAAATCTTCTATGTGTTACTGTATGTTTTATATGTATTCTGTTCTCAGCTAATAACAATGTTTGATGAATATTAATTAGATCATGTTAGTAGTGTTCAAATTTCCTATAAAGTGCTATTTAAATAGTTAATCATACAGTAGAATTATCCATCTTACCTTTCAATTCTATTAGGTTTTAGTTTTCCTTCACATAATTTGTAATTCTTTTAAGTTAATAAACTTTTATGATAATTTTATACTTTATGAATTGACTTTTATCACTGTGACATGACCCTCTTTATCCCTGATACTAATCTTTATTCTGAAATATACTTTTTATTAGAAGTGTCCAACTTAGCATTATCTGTCAACGTGTCACAGCCTAGCATCACCTGAGAAGAAGATCACAATTGAGGGATTGCTTGGATCAGGTTGCCTTACGGGCATGTCTGTGGCAGATTACTTTGATAATTAGTTGATGAAAGAGGGCCCATCCCACTGTGGACAGCACCATTCTCCGGACACATGGTCCTCGCTATATAAGAAAATTAACTAAGCATGAGCCTGCCACAAGCCCAGCCATCAAGCAGTATTCCTTCATAGTTTCTGCTTTAATGTCCTGCTTGAGCTCCTGTCCTAAATTTCCTCAATGATTTAACTGTATGCAACCTGTAAATTTATATATTTCATACATATATATTTCCTCTCCTTCCAGAAG
This sequence comes from Ondatra zibethicus, assembly GCA_004026605.1. Classification (NCBI taxonomy): domain Eukaryota; kingdom Metazoa; phylum Chordata; class Mammalia; order Rodentia; family Cricetidae; genus Ondatra; species Ondatra zibethicus. The sequence continues at coordinate 17,717 of PVIU01023226.1, read as the reverse complement.
TTGCTTTGATGATGATATTTGCCATTAACAACAGAATGAAATCAGCACAAGTAATTGCTCCAGCCTCATTTTGGCTAGTAGTCATGTAATCTGTGCTTCTTTATTCTTTTCCATGTAAAAGCTATAGCATAACACATTTCCATTGTCATATATAATCTTGAAAGTAAATTTAAATTGGTAAAAACTTTAGTATTTTTTCCAATGTGGTAATCTACTCATATTTCATTAGCTCAAAGTTTTAAAGGCTATTGAGTCTGTGTACGTGGCATATGTGTATGTACATGGATATGTATGCATTTTATAAATAAAGATACGTTCAAGGCATGAACCAAAAAAGCTTTTTATTGATGGGAAAACTTAATAAATTATAGATGTCATGGTTTTAGGAAAATATGAGTAGGTGGCTGCTCTTTCTTTCAGCAAACAGAATCGAGGGCGAGACAGGACCCAAACACCAAACAAATTCAAGTGAGTACCATCTCTTGTGTCATATACATGAATGATGTTCCATGAAATTATGCAGAACTATGCATTTTTTTTCAAAAAGACCCATTTAGAGAAAATAAAAATTCAGCCACATGTAAAAGAAGTTATATGGGTTCTATTCCCCAATAGATACATAATCAAGCAAGCAACACCAATACACATCATTGCACACAAGTCCAGAAAGATTGGATAGTGGAGGGTGCTGTGCATAATGAGGAAAGTGCTAGAGGAGAGTGGACAAGATAGAAATGATTCGGGAAACAATAAAGAAATCTTTTTCCATCTGTGACTGAATACTAAGTTATGTATGCTCAGTATTTGGCTGCATAATGCATCTAACAGGTCTGAAGGCCAAAGTTTCGAGTATGACCTCTGAAAGGGGTATTTTTGTAAAAGAAAATGCTGGTAATGGTCAACATGGACAAAAAGAAACTGTGAGTGCTAAGTCCTAAATAGGACATCTATATCTTATTGAACAATGCTCAAAGATCATCATGGAAGGGGTGGAAAGATTTTAAGAGCCAGAGGTGGTGGAGGACTTCAAGGAGAACTGTTTTCCAGACACAGATTCACATACGAGTGCACAGTGATTATAACAGCATGCACAAAACCTGTGCAAACTCAAGCCAGACAAAATTGTAGCGTGGTGGAATTTGTGAGGTCCTACTCTTAGATGAGCAGCTATCGGCACTTGAGAGCTGTTGGGAGAGGGACAGTTAGTTTTCTTCAAGAGTGTGATCCCTGGTAGGTCCACCACTCTCTAGGGCAGGCCCCACACCCAGGAGTATATGGGCAACACAAATTGAACTCCATGGGCTTAAGAAAAGAGAAGCAATCCAAAGTTGAGTAGGTAGGGAGGTGGGGGAGGATCTGGAGGGCAATGAATATGATCAAAATACATTGTATGAAATTCTCAATGAATTAATGGAATGCTATTTTTTTTAAAAGTAAACACAAAGTAACGTATCGAGAGAGTTTTCCTTGGTGATAGGTGTATTTCGCTAAAGGATATTAGTAATAATAGTTGTAAAGATTATGTGTCTATGTGAACTATCTAAAGATTACCTTATTCAGTATCAAATTCCTGAATTTATTTTGCAAATTTTCCAAAGCAATTTGAAGCCTGCTATTTGCCAAGGTGTGGACTGAAGGTGAGAATTTCCCTCAGCCCTTGTAGGGAAACACTTTTGAATTCATTTCCTCGACATGAGATTGCTTTCCCCAAAGCAATTTTGGAGGGAACATTAAGTGCTATAGAACTGGAATTGGAAAGCTGAGGCCCACAAAGTGCTTTTAATCAGAGCTATGTGCGAGCCCATTTAATCATTGTGGAATAGTAGACTTTAAAGAAATAACACTTTAAGAGACATTAGCTAAACTTAATTTAAACCAAGTCCTCTTTCTCCTTATTATCTTTGGCTTTCCAGTTTGGAAATATTTGGGCATTAAACATAATATTTCTGGTTTTGGCAATTATTCTTCAGCCTACTGCTACTACCCTGCCCCAAGAATCATCTTTATTTTGTACTGTACGTGGAAATTCACATGATTTGGGTTTTGTCCTTGCAAGTTATACTTGTCTCTGACAATTCCCTTTTCATTTGAGAAAAGCCAGAATGGTGCTATGTATTTTCAGTCACATTCTCCCTGGTATCAAATGTCACAGCTCAGTTGCATGAAGGTTTATTTGTATTATAACAGCATTTTCTTTAGCGCTCAAGGGAACTCAATCTCTAAAATCACTTGTCTATAAGAACTTCAGGGAGAATAACTTGACCTTTTAAAAAGTAAACTTTCCAACTCAGCATCTCCCCCTGGATCTAGCTTCAGACGATGGCTGTATGTGTGTATGTGTGTGTGTGTACACGTGACTCAAGCTTTTATGTTAAAGTGGATTCTGACTCTTCAAAGTGATACACTAAGCCTCTAATTTCCCAGAGCAAGCTTTTGCTGCTTGTGATGACTAAACTACAAATAGTTGTTAATATTTAGATCATAGTGTAGATTCTTCCATTTTTTCCTTCCCCATCTCGGGTTAATCGGTTGTTTTGCATACCCTTCCAGAGGAGATTTACAGATTTATTTATTTATTTATTTATTTATTTTGTGGAAACAACGAAGGTGACCGACTAGGTAACTGCTTTACTCCACCTTTTTGTCCTTATCATAAAATACCACAGACTGAACAGTTCACAATGAAAAAAGCTTGGTTTTCATAGTTCTGGAGTTTGAGCAATCAGATATCAAGATTGGGCATTTGGTGAGGGTCTTTTTGCTATGTTATAGCATTGGAGATGCATCACATGGTGAAAGATACTGGGTAAGCTCAAGTCTCTGTTCCTCTTTTTATAAGACCCCTCATCTTGTGATGGGGACCCAACTCTCATGATTTCTAACCCTAGTTACCTACCAAAGGCCCACCTCCATATACTGGCAATATTTAAAACTGGTGATTCAATTTCTAGCACAAGAACTCGAAGGAGCATACTCAAACCACAGCACCAACTGTTCCATTTTGCTTAGTCTTTTTAAGTGTGGGAATAGTTCCTAACACAGAGAACTCTCAGTGATAAAATCAGGAAATTCCCTGGCAAGTCTAGACATGTTGATCACCTTAGGCAGAACTCATACGTGATACCTCTCATCCTGGATTTTTTTTCCTAAACTCTGAGTTCACTGAAAACAAGTATCCTTAAAGGCAAACAGAAAGAAGGGTGCTATGGTTATGTATATTTGTTTGAGCATAACACATGTACAAAAATTCACAAATTCTACATTTACAGATATGTTAACTTTTTCCAAGTGATTACATACATATAAGACATATCCATAGCAAAAAAGAGAATGTTTCCTGAATCTCAGAAGCTTACTTGCATGTGTTGTCCTCTTGAATAACCCTTATCCTGACTTAGAATACTTCAGAATAGTTTGGCTTGTATGAAACCAGACAATTAATACTCTTATTTCTAGTTTCTTTCATTTAACACCATGTTTATAAGATTCATCTGAGTTGTTGGTGTCATTTAGTTTGTTCATTCGTGTTGCTGTATAATATCCCATTGTATAACTATTCCACAATTTATCTTTCTAGTCTATTTTTGATGGACATTTGGATTGTTTCTATTTTGAGGCTATTGTGAACTGTGTTACTGAATATGCATATTCTATGAATAATTTTTGATGATAAGGAGAGAGGGGGTGGGTATTTGGCAGAGTCTAAAGGACACAGAAATATTCAAGGGAGTCAGCACAAAGTATATACAGAAAGAATAAACCCCAGTTATGAATACATTCACCTCTGAATTCTGTGACCCAAGCAGAAGATGAAAGCAAAGAATTGTTGCATGTCAAAGATAATTCATATTTTAACAACAGACCAATCATCCATGAATAACTGAAGGAGAAGGGTTACACACAGTTACTCAAACAGTGAGGTTAAGGGCACAGACTTCCAGATTGCCAAATCTTCCCAGGCTCTATTTTAGTAGCAACTACAAGTTCAAGGTTTTTCACCAGACCACCCTTGGGTTTCATAATTCACTAATTAAAAAATGTCACAGAATTCAGTGAAATAGACCACACTCAGCTTCCTTTGTTATAAGAAATGGGCATAGTATAATCAACCAAATAAGGCAGTGAGAATGTTTAAAATACTTTCAGTTGTAAAGTTCCCATAGTTGTCAGCGCACATTGATGTCAAATAATTATCACAGAGTATTGCCAATAATATTATGTGCCAATTGCCAACTCAAGACTATTTTCTGAACTTTGGTGACCAAATTTCTATTGGGATTTTTATTATATAAGCATGACTTATAATAATTGATAAAGTTGAATGAAATCTCTAGCCCCCACACTGCATCACACTGTTGGTCATTTCTGTTTGTTCAGCTCCCAAAGAAAGACAATCTAATGTTACATGCCACATCCTGAACTTACCTCCTTAGCATAGATTGTCAGGTACAGCCTATATGGACCATCATGGATAACAAAAACACTCACACCTCTCCAGAAATCCCAAGCATTTATTTTACCTCTAGGATCAGGACAAAAGCCGACTATTCTTTAGGGAAAGTCATATTCTTAACTACATAGGGCCCTTCCCCACATTTCTGATAAGATGCCTGAATTCTCATATAACAGTAAGAAGGGAGTTATTGCAGTAATGCTTGAGATTATCTCTTTAGTGGTTATTGATACTCAAAACAAAATCAAAATTGATTTGTGACGCACAAAGCTTGAATATATGAAGCAGCAGGATAATATTTTGCAATATAAATCAGTGTTTTTATTAGCAGTAACTCCTTTTTACTTCACACCTTTTTATTACTAAAATGAATAGAAATACACCTGATAATTATTTTGTGCCTCTGAAGCCTTTTGCAGAGAAGTTGTTTATGAGAGAAAATGTTTTCTTTTCTTGTGGGAATTTGGATATCAAAACCAAGGCCCTAAAGGTTTCATCCTAGACAGAGAGAGGTCTAGAAGAAGACCAGACCGATCAGTGCTGACTGAAGCTATGCGAAGTGTCAACAGGACTAGCAAAGAAAAGAGTCAAAAGGGAAAGTGAAATACAGAAATGTGTTGCTGAGATGTATTTCTATTCCCCAAACACACTCTCTACCCCTGCATAGACAAAGAGAATGAAAGGGCAGAGGAACAGTTACGAGTGTTTATATAGTAGAGGCTTTCAGTATCCTATCTTCTGACCTTTATGCTTCATCATTTCAGTGTGTTCTCTCCACTGACCTATACCTCCATCTGTTCATCTTAAGGTCCTGACACCTCCCCACCACCAGCAATACTTCTGCATGATGCAGAGTTCAGAAGTACAAGGAATCAAATCTGAGAGCAGTCTTATAGGAAATTTTATTATAATTTTACTCCCCATTAGAAATTACATTGCTTTACTAAAACCCTGTAACCTTACACCTTTTGTGGAATAATTCTGAAATACGTATTTTATGCTTTTCCTACAGAGCTGCCCCATGGTGTTCAGCTCCAAGTATTCATGTAATAGATGGCTGAATAATGTACCTTTTCTGATTTACTGAAGAGTGGGCGGGATGATAAACAGAGAGTTTGAAGAGCTTCAGTTAATGACAATTAAACTTTCATCACACTCTCCAAGCACACCCCTCATACAAGTGGTTTGTGGATCTGTCTGTCACCCTGGCACTTACATCATAATGTCAAGGTCTGCTTTTAGGATGCCTAAAGTGAAGGATAACTTTTTTAAGGGATTGAATTGTGTGTGTTCATGCCACTGTGGGTACATCTGGAGGCCCGAAGTGGGCATCAGGTTATTTGGAGCTAGGTATTAGATGTGTTTGTGGGCCAACTAATGTGGGTGCTGGGAACTGAACTTGAGTCCTCTGAAGGAGCCACAGGTGTTCTTAACTGCTGAATCCTCTCTAGTCAAAAGGTACAACTCTTCCCAATATTTCTTTTACCCCAGTCAGAACGGGCCGAGATCACAAAAACAAATGGCGGTAAATGCTAGTGTGAATGTGGGGCAAGAGGAACTTTTATCCGCTATTGGTGGGAGTGGAAACTGGTACAGATACGATGGAAAATAACGTGGACATTCTTTAAAAAGCTAGAAGTAGATCTAGCACACAATCTAATAATACCATTCTTGGGCATACTCCTGAAGTACTCTATCCTGCTACAGAGATACATGCTCGTCCATGTTCACTGCTGACCTATTCACAATAGCCAGATATTGGAAATAGCCTAAATGTTCATCAGTTGATGAATGGATAATGAAAACCTGGTACAAATACACAATTGAATATTATTCCATTGTAAAGAAGAAAATGAAATGAACAAATGTGCTGGTAAATGAATAAACCTGTAAATAATCATTATAAGGTGACCCAGACCCAGAAAGACAGATGCTCCATATTCTCTCTCATATGTATATGCTATCTTGGAATCTTTAGATATGTTTGTTTAAGTGTGTTTACCCATAGAAGGAAGGAAACTAGTAGGTGGCCATAGGAAAAAGGTTAAAGTGTGTGTGGAGGGGTAGAAACCATGTAGTACAAAGGGGAGAGTTTAAATTGGGCGAGAGTGGGAGAAGAGGGCAAAATAGGGAGCCTGGGTAGAGATCAATAACACTACAGACCTCTGAGCACGCCATATGGACACTGACTACTGTAGCAATTTCCTGAAACATTTATATAAGAATTTACATAAAATCATTTAAATAAAAAGCCTTTAAAAGAAGTTACTCTATATGGGATGGGGGCCATATCTCCCACAGACACTGTAGGTTACCAACTAAAGAGTCTAGTGCCAAACAAAGGCTACCCGTTTTGAATAGTTGGTCAGTGGGGTCCCATAGACCTCCCCAATACTAGAGGTAATTTTCTTTTTTCTCGATTACCCCCCAGAACTTTATGGCAAGACACTCTTACTAAAGGTACATATTTGAGTCATAAAACCTGAAAAAATCAAGCTGGTATTGATCTGGAAGCTTCATCACTATTGGCTGGTTTTCATAGTACTGGAAGGTTCTATGAATGATACTGGGGAAGAAAAGTAATCAACAGTCTTAACCAACTGAGAACTCTGCAAACTACAACAACAACTGGCCTGGCAAGATACACCCACAGATGCAATAATGGCATAAATTTTATGAGAGTAACCAACTTCTTACTGATTGGACTTAAAGCCTGCTCCACAAGACAGAGCTCATGAATGGTACTGTTTACTAGTACAAAAACCTGTGAATAGCTAGCCCATAGGAGAGGTCTTAATACTATTATTCTGCTAGATGGACTACCCTCTAAATTATCTTTTTGTGCATGGATGTGTATGTGGTTTTTTGAGACAGGGCTTCTCTGTGTAAGAGTCCTGGCTGTCCTAGAACTCACTTTGTAGACCAGGCTGATCTCAAACTCACAGAAATCTGCCTGCCTCTGCCTCCCGAGTGCTGGAACTAATGGTATGTGCCACCATGCTCAGCTAAACTTTTCTTTATTCACACAGGCAGACACATCACTCAACCCTCATCAAAGAAACTTCTTTTTGTAGCACTTGGTGATTTGTAGGGAATAAGAGACTATGAAATGCTCAGTCTTAAATGGAACATGTATATCAAACCGTGTCTCCTCAAAGGGAGGAATTATAGCCAAAGAGGTGGTGAAATGACTGTAAGAGCCAGCGGTCATGAACAGCTACAAGTGCAGTGAAACTGCCATCTAGATATGATAAGACAGTTGCACAAATGAGCTCACAGTGACTGAGACTGCACATATAAGACCTGCCCTGGGTCACTCTGAACAAAATACCAGCATGGATAGGTGAGGGGCTCATGAAATTCCATAGCTGAGAAGAGGTTGACAACTAATGACTGCTGGCTGTCGGCGAGCCAGTTTCCTTCAGGGACCCATGCAGGGACCCTACTTTCATGAACTCATAAGTAACACTTAGCAGACTCAGTGCATTTGACAAAATCAACATATGAAATTGTTCAAAATTGTTCAAAAGTTGGCTAGAAATAAGCCAAGCTAAGGCTGAGCATTTATAAGAAAGAATAAGCCTCCATGTGTGATTTATCTGGGAACTGAATGGCAGGCTCTCTAAAAGAGCCAAAAGAGTGAAAATAGTAAAACAACCAATAACAGATTAGAGCATCTCTCACTTGGCATCAAAGAAACACTTCCCCACCCCCAGCAGTAGAGAACAAATGACCATGGGGTTCCAGCCCTCAAATGGGATTATCTATAACACAATTTCTACAATCCAGTTTGAGGAAACATCTAAGAAGAGGAAACAAAACCTGCGAGAGCAAGAGGACAGGGGAAGAAGACTGCTCTGAGAGTGTCTACGGATATGAAAGTGATGTTGTACCCATGAACTCCACACAATATGGCTGCCTTCGCAAGATGTATGCAAGAGTACACCAGTCAACATTCCAGCATGGATGGGGGAAAGGCTCACAGGGCCTCAAACCCAAGTTAAGGAGCTACAGACACTTGGTGGCTGCTGAAGGAGAGAGACTCTGTTTCTACTGCGACAAACTCAGTGATAGATCACCCATACCCCTGTGGTCAGCTTTATAATTTTGTGCGTACGGGCAACAGTGATGTGGGATTCTCCTCTGTATGCTGTGAATACCATTGGTGAATAAAGAAACTGCCTTGGCCTATTGATAGGGAAGAACTTAGGTAGGTGGGGAAAACTAAACTGAATGCTGGGAGGAAGAAGGCAGAGTCCAGGAGAAGCCATGTAGCCCCACCAGAGATAGATGCCAGAACTTTACCCGGTAAGTCACAGCCTCATGGCGATACCCAGATTACTGGAGATGGGTTAAATTAAGATGTAAGAGTTAGCCAATAAGAAGCTAGAGCTAATAGGCCAAGCAGATTTTCAAATAATATGGTTTCTGTGTGATTATTTCGGGGCTGAGCAGTTGGGAAACTAAGAAGCAGCCTCCTTACAACACAACACCAACTACATTCAGTAGGATATATATGTATGTATGAAGAATAGGACATGGGTTTGATTTTGGGGACATGGGAGGAGTTGGAGCCAGAGGTGAAAGTGGTGAATACGATCAAAGTGCTTCATACTCATGTATGAAATTCGCACAAAATAAAAATTCAATAATCTAGAAAAGGAGGTTTAAACTTTAAGCAGGAGTGTATTTATAATACTCATAGAATGGTACTTTAAATAAGCTTATGGTGTAAGAAACAAAACTTGCTAATGTCTGAAGGGCAGTGAAACTGTAAATTACTTTGGGTTATATTTTTTACTTGCCAGTAAAATTAACTTATGAATGCAGAGTTTGAGCCCTTAGTTAATAGTTGATGGTACAGTTGCATACTGGCTACCCCTTTAGATAATGAAATACTTCTTGGGTGATCCTGTCATCACCACAGCGAAGCACTGGAAAACTTATAACTCACCAGCCCCCTCAGTCCTGTGTTTTAGATAATGTATATTAAACTCAGACAAGACACCTTACTATGCCATACATTAGCTTTCCAACAATTATCTGAAGTCTCTAATATTCTGTAAATTTGGGACAAAGGTTATTCTTTCACATCATCATCATCATCATCATCACCATCATCATCATCATCATCATCATTGCCTCAACAAATGGAGACAAAGTGCAAATAATGCTTTGACTGGTAGAAGATGGAGCTAAGTACAACTAACACCCATGACTAGTCCTAGAGACCTGAGGCTATTGGGGTGAGAGCCACAAAATGGACTGCATTCTGGTTATTGTACTTTGGGGATGGGATGTCTAGAAGGAAAACCAGGTGAAAAAAGGGTAGAAAATCTAAGCGTCAGTCAAAAGGAGAAAAAAACCAGAGATAATCCAGGTACATGTTTCAGCCAAAGGCTCACACAAATCTGGACCTTAAGTGAAGCAATGGGGTAAAAAGAATAGAGTGAATCCCCACCTTAATTTCATAATTTCATCAATAGTGTAGAATGTCATCTCTTTGAATATTGAAGCTGCCCTGGGCAATTAATAGCAGGAAGGCTAGACATAATTTATATTCGCCTTTGTTTACTGTTTAAAAACCACAGGTACTTAAGAGAGTAGTAGTGATTATGCTTGTTATCTTGTGTTCTCTCAGTGCAGGTTAGAGGTGAGGCAGTTTACTTTAAAAAAAAAACCGTGTCTGACTAAAAGAATTTATGACATGTACTATAAAAGGTATTCATTCATATCACTGATGAAAATTAGACAGACAGCTGCTGTTTTTGCCTGCTGTGGAAAACATGACAATACCACTTGCATCTTCCTTCCCGAAATAGCTTACTTACCAGCTACAGATAATTGTTTGCAGATAACCCCCGACTGCAATGCCCATAGGATCTTCCTCAGCCCGTAATTGTGAAGCCCTCTTCTTTCAAGGCAATTTCTGCCTAATGTGAGTTAGGCAATAGACAGTCTTTGTCCATCAGGTTACCTCAAGTTGTGAGATCTATATTGCACTCTGAAGGGGCTCTCTGCCAAATCCTGCCTCTTCTCTTCTCTTCTCTTCTCTTCTCTTCTCTTCTCTTCTCTTCTCTTCTCTTCTCTTCTCTTCTCTTCTTTCTCTTCTCTTCTCCTCTCCCCTCCCCTCCCCTCCCCTCCCCTCCTCTCCCCTTCTCTGAGCCATCAGGGTATGCATCACTATTTGAAGGCCTGTCTATTATGTCTTCCTCCCTCTCCTTTCTCACAGGCGCTAAACCCTTCAACTTTTGCACTTTCTATTCTGTCTCAGCATTTGCTTCCCAGGAGAGCCAAGCTAATATAATAATAAAAGTGATCCGGGGAATCCAGAGGAAAGAAGACGAACTGGGGTTATGTTAATCATTACCTAGCTGGCAATGAGGACCCCATTCTGGGCTGTAGACCATGAGTCCATGGTCTAATGATCTAGTGTCATTGCTAAAACTTCCACTGGTGGTGGTTCAGTGGAGAGTTCTGCAGGAGGGGATATTCTGACTGGAGCACTGGTAGAATAACCACAGTGCACAGAAGAACAATGGAATTGCTTGGCTGCACTATGTTTCCAAGGCACTCTAGAGAGATAATGAAAACTAGGAGTAGTCAATGAACAATTGAAAAGTAAATGTGAAGACCAGAGGCCTGTTTGGCAGTTTACAAAAAGGCACTTATCTTCTTCAGTGGGAGGACAGAAAAATCTGAGAACAAAACTCAGGATATAATTGTCATAGTCACTGTCCTTCTAAGATGTTCAAAGGCTCAGTTGAGTCACTGTGCTCTACCAAGGCTAGAGTTCTGGGAAAATCTTGGACGCTGAGAGATGAGACTGGGACATGTGATGCTGAAGAGCAGTTTTCTGAGCTCCTGTGCACAAAGAATCATTAGAGGTTGCCTACTCCCCACCATTCAGAGCTTGTGTAGTACTTTGCACAACTGATATGTCAATAGAAATAATTTATGCTAATGTCACTCAGAGGAGGATATTCTGGGTCTAGTGATGGAGGGAGGGACATATCCCAAGGGAGCTGTGAAACCTACTAACCCAGGGCTTACAAGAGCCATGGGATTAACAGTAAACCAAATTTTGAGGGTGATTGATCAATGAGATCAATAAGGAGACTGATTGGAGACCGATAAGGAAAACTTATTGGCTTCACATCACTGTGCTGGGACCCCTTGGCAAAAACGTCAGGGGGATGGGGCAAACTAACTGCCTGGTGATTCCTAAATGTGCAAAGAAGAGGGTAGCCCAAGATGAACTAAGCATAGATAACCACATAGCTATAATAAATGATAAAGTAAGGAGCGAGGAATGTGGGAAAAGTGTACAGATCGCAATGCATTTCTTATGTAAGGCCAAAGTTGTCTCCAGTGCATTTTGTCCCATGGAAAGGCCCAGAAGGCACATTATTCACCAAGGCTGTCATAAAAGCACCGTTAAGATGACCATCAGCATTCCTAAGGCATTTTGTTGTGGTTCTGGATGCGCGCTGGCCTGGTTTGCAGTGGGGAGGGTGCTACAAAGCTTGGTTTGTTCATAGCAGCAGGGATGATTGTAGGGGCATTTCAATTGTATTTTAATAAATAAAGACTGACAGAAGATCTGATAGTAAAACAGTCCCACTGGTCAGCCTTACAGACCAGATTATGGTAACCCACACCTTTAATTCTTGTAGCCACAATGACACGCACCTTTAATCCCAGTAGCTACACTAGTTGCCATAGAAATCGGGTGGTGCATGCCTTTAATCCCAATGGTGCATGCCTTTAACCCCAGAGAGAGAGAAAGAGAGAGAGAGAGAGAGAGAGAGAGAGAGAGAGAGAGAGAGAGAGAGAGAGAGGAATATAAGACCGGGGGTGGGGGGAGAGCTATCAGACACAGTCTCATTCTGAGATTCCTGGTAGCAGGATGGCCATTTTCAGACTGAGGTGGAAGTAAGAGCCAGTGGCTGGTTGTTTTGCTTTTCATATCTTCAGGTCAAACCCCAGTTTCTGACCCTGAGCTTTTATTAATCGTGCTTCAGATGATGGGACTCAAAACTGGACAGGTGGTAGTGCTTAATCAGCAGAAGCCATAGGGGTGCAATTATCATTATGACTAGAAATCATTGGAGAGGCTGCCAGTGAGTCTTACTTAACCAGCAGCAAATTGTGATGATGGTTGAAAGCTGCAGCCCTCCCAGGGCAAAACCAATGGGTATCCAACCAGGATACTGCTTAATCAACGGGAGACAGAAATGTAGACGTAGAGAACTTAGTTGAAAGTACAGACTCATTGCACATTCCAAACTCCAAGCCACAGTTTGGATATCCCTAGGCCCTAGGAGGATGCATCCTGAAATATTATGGTAAGCACAGTATCAAAAGGGCTAGATAAGCGATGGCTAAATTGGCGAAAGGGCAAAGCGAAAACATTGTGAGGACTATTAGATAAATACCTGAGTTGTCATTGAATTCCAGGACTTTGGAATATTATCACTGTTTCAGTATAGATGTATGAGGGCCAAAATTGAGTTAACATGTTTCTATTGGTTTTATGGACCCATCCTATGTGAAATGAGACAGAAAGAGAGGTGGCTCGTAGGAATCTCATATGTCAGTAGAGCAATTAAGGATCTGGAGTTTAGGGCATGACAACACATCCACAGTAAAGTAAAATATAATTGGTGAATCTAATATAATCCTCATAAAGGATGGAAGCCACAACACCTATGACCTCCTTAAGTCTGTCTTTGAGGCAATTCTTTTCATATTTAGGAATACTATTCTGGGAACTTATTGGGCGGTACAAATGCAGCCAGCTTGAAATGGGTATAGGTCTAGGCTACAGTGCAGTCTTTCTGATGCAGAAGACTTAGACTTTGGGTGTCAACAATGCATGGAATTTATGCTAACGCCCAGTGGAAGGATTACAGTTGGTCTCTATCATTCTGCAGTAGGCTACTAGACACTGGTTAGGATGCAATGGTTGATCACAGGATACAAAGACACTAGGAAGTGCTAATAGGGGTGGGATCCTGTCAGACTCATAAAGTTATTATCTTACGTGGACTCAGCAACAATATATGAAAAGATGGAAATTATACATCCAGAATGAAGCCCAAATAGTCCCAGAGAGTATGATTAAGCTACCCGAGCAAATAAATCAGACACCAAATTATCTACTACAGTTGTACCAGGACACTTTCCTCAGCTCGTATCTATGGCTTTATGTGGTTCCTGTTCAATGAACCACCTAAAGGAGGAGAAAAATACCTGAGTGTATCTTAAATACAGTTCAGCTGAATATATAACTGCAAGTGGAAAGAGGGCCGTGGTTACTCATCACCATGCTTGAAGTGTCATTAGAGAATGAGATGGAGGAAAATGTCAGTAGTCAGTGCTTATGGAGAATACCTGCTCTGAACTTTGTATAAAGGGAAAGGAGCACAATATGAGAACATATAGAGAGTTACATGGTGGAGAACAAGCTGGCTGGCTGTTCAAGAAGCTAGAAAAGAAAACAAAATGAAATATTTGAGATCAAGGAAATCTTGGGTAGTGACATAAGGATGAACCTATGAAAATGGGCACAGAGGAGATATATGATTCACCAGGGTTTGAGTTCCACTCTCCACATGTTGGCTAACTACCATCTGGAACGCCAGTTTAAGGGGTATATGATGTTTTCTTTCAGCCTACATGGACAATGTATCCATGTGATGCATAGACATACATAAAGGCAAAAGACCCATAAACATAACAAATAGATATAAATCTCAAAAAAGTTCTAAATGGATTCACAAATTGAAAACTTTTATATCATGGGTTGCTGTTCATTGGGAACACATATTATGGAAAAGACACTGAGCAACCAAAGAGACAGATGTCAGGCAATTGAGCACATAAAACTATTTATTGGGGGCTTCTCCATCATTTGTATCAACCAGAAAAGACTTGGGCTATTTTGAGTTGAGCTTGTATAGAGAATATGAATTAGTTATTTCCCTTAAAAGATACCAGTGAGGCAGTGAGACCAGGATTTATCCCTACTTCTTGTTTTGACTTTTTGGAACCCATTCTCTCTGGAGAGATATCTTGCTCAACCTAGACATAGTGTGGGGGGCCTTGGTCCTGCCTCAAAGCAATGTTCTAGATTTTGTTGACTTCCCATAGGAAGCCTTACCCTATCTGAGGAGTGGAGGGGAGGGTGGGATGGGGTGGAGGGAAGGTAGAGGGAGCAGCAGGAGGACAGGTAGTGGGAAATGGATTTGGCATGTAAAATGAGAAAAGATAGTATTTTAAAAATAAATTAAAATAAAATGCCAGTGATTCCTGCATTGAATATAGGATCTTTACATGTTACTGATTAAAAGTAGATTTGCATGTTTGACCACTAACCTATAAAGGCTAAACTTTGATATTCAGTCTAACTTACATAATAATTGGCTTTACTATGGGGTGGAGATAAAGGTTAATTAAGAGGTTTTTCAAAACAGTTCTGAGCCCTTGAATGCAGTCTATTACATAAAATGATGTCCACTAGAGAGCTCAGGCTGGGCCTGAATGTTTGATATTCCTACCTTAGTTTCCTTAGTGGTGGTATTACAGAGTGCCTGTTATGCTCAGCCGAATATGTGAGTCATAATGAAGGGTTTGGAGTGTTGGTAAAGATGGCTAATAGTGTTGCTGCAGTATTTGCCCTACAATTTCTCCTTTGTCATATAACCCATTATTTTTGTCTGAGTTTTGTCTGACTTATCAGATAAATCTGCTTTCCCTAGACACCCTGGTAACTAAATGGGGTAAGGTAATGTGAAATTGTCAGCTTTACTGGACTGACAGATGCCTAGGAGAGTCGTAAAGTATACCTATGGCTGTTTCTGCTTTCCAAAAATGACTAAGGGTGTAAGATTTGCCCTGGGTGTGAGTGGCATCATTCAATGTACTGGGGGTTCATCTGGAATAAAGGACAGAAGAAGAAGCCTGATGGTCCATGCATGCCCCTCTCTGCTTCCTGCGTGCCATGAAGGAATCTTGGCCTCACCATGGCCTTCTGTCATATTTCTGTGCTTTTCCTAACCTAGAAACAAAGGAACTAGTTGATTATGGAAGGTGTAAGGTGAAAAACGACTTTCTTCTTTTAAACTTGTTTCTTTTTGGTATTTGTCATACTGATGAGAAAAAGTCTGACTTACACAGATGACTAGTAACTGCCATATTTACTCTGGGCTTCTATTTCAATAGGAAGCTATAGAGTTTTAGGCAAATGACTTACACTTTTAGTTTGAAATTCCTTGACTATTAAGAAACAGCATTAGATGTGATCCTGCTACATTATGATGTGTGGAAAAAAACAAATAGGACTTGAGTTTCTGTTAGTTAGATCACGGTCTCTCTCTCTTTCTCTCTCTCTCTCTCTCTCTCTCTCTCTCTCTCTCTCTCTCTCTCTCTCTCTCTCTCTCTGTGTGTGTGTGTGTGTGTGCATGTGAAAAGCATGCACACACATAATAATTTTCTCATTTCTCTTCACCAAGAGAGCCTGCAGATTTTACTGGGGCATGTTGATGCCTCAAAGAAACATTGCATTTCTGAGGTTCCTTTGTCTAAGATGCCTAAAATGTTAGATGGATATTTTAGCTGTGTTCCAGTCAGTTCATTTTAAATGTGTAATTACAAAATGGTGAGAAAAGCATCCTCCATTCTTTTTTATTGAATGAAAAGTGAAATGAAGATTGAAGCTCAAGCAACTGTCGTGGGGCACAATGTGGCAGCTATATTTTAAGGATGGTCAAAGAAAATGCCAGGCAGGCCCCACTTCCCTGATCATAACTGTGCCTCTCTATCAATACAAGATTGTTTAGAATTCTATTTCTGTTCAAGGAAAATAAACAGAGTTAGGTTAAGCTAATGTTTGCAGTTTCTGTCACGTGTAGTCAATACTTATCATGATACAAGATCATATTACAAAGCAATGGTGGAATTTTAGAACTATTGATCTTAAGATCTATTTCTGAAGATAATTACATAACTGAACTGTCTATTGGTATTGCTGCCAGTTGAAGTCAATAAAAAACATAATGGTCCTTCTATTTCATACTGGGAATGAAAGTGAGAGATGATTTTAGGTTTCCTAAAGAGCTTTCAAGCAGTCAAGATAAAAGGCAAGGGAAATAGGGTGACAAACAGCCCTGCATTACATTACTTAAAATCACAGGCTTTTCTATAACCCGAATCAAGTTTCATAACACTGCCTGGGTGGGAGCTGAGAAAGCATGAGTACTAAGGGGTTAGTGCTGCAATCATGGAGTTGTTGTTCATATCTGGTTATCAATATTTAAGAAGCAGTCAAGTTAACACTGCAATTTGACTTCCCCTAGACAGCAAAAAGTCAGAAATCTGAACATTCTTATGAATAAAATGTGTCAAGTGGAAAAAGACACTGAATTTATATTTTGTATCCACAAACCTGGTGACTGCAGCTGGGACTGGATAAGGACCTAACCCATAAAATAATTGCATAATAATGGGAAGAAGCCCAAGTTAGGAGTGCTGATTAAGATCACCTACTAAAATTGCAAGGAGGACAGGAGGTTTGCTGGCTGTCAAATGAAATATGAACAGAATTTATCTGATTGACCAAATTCAAAGTACAGATTTATAACATCCTCTAATCTACATTCATTCATGCTGACAGAGGCCTTACTTTCGACAGCTGTATACTATCATAAGAGTATATATTGCTTATACATTATTTTTACTTAAATATTTTATGTTCATATTCTAGTGATTATCCCATATATACATATATATATATGTGTGTGTATGTATGTGTGTATGGCACAAATAATAACTAGGCAGCACTAATTAGACTCAGTGGATTACAAAAAAAGAAGACATGAAGTTAGGAGAAAGATATGTTGGGGTGGATGGGAGGAGGGAAAAGGAGCATGGGTAAGTTCAAGAAACATTGTATATGTGTATAAAAGTTTCAAAGAATAAACATATATAAAATATTCTAAACGCATTATTTTATTAGGCATGTACTAGGCAATGAGACATTTGTTAATGAGGACTAACTTTTTTAAAATTGTTTTTATTGAGCTATGTATTTATGTGTTTTTCTCCTCTCCCTTCCATTCTACCCTCTCCCATGATCCCCGTGCTCCCAATTTACTCAGGAGATCTTGTCTTTTTCTACTTCCCATACACGTTAGATCCATATATGTCTCTCTTAGGGTCCTCTTTGTTGTCTAGGTTCTCTGGGATTGTGAGTTGTAGGCTG
>PVIU01023225.1:0-27846 GCA_004026605.1 Ondatra zibethicus | reverse complement strand
TTATGTAATGTGCTGCCTTGACTATATGTAACTGTAAAGTGCTGCCTTGACTATACGCTTATGTAATGTGCTGCCTTGACTATATGTAATTGTAATCTGCCGCCTTGACTATATGTAACTGTAATATGCTGCCTTGACTATATGTAACTGTAATGTGCTGCCTTGACTATATGTAACTGTAATGTGCTGCCTTGACTATACGCTTATGTAAAGTTTTGCCTTGACTATATGTAATTGTAATGTGCTGCCTTGACTATATGTAACTGTAATGTGCTGCCTTGACTATATGTAATTGTAATGTGCTGACTATATGTAACTGTAATGTGCTGCCTTGACTATATGTAACTGTAATGTGCTGCCTTGACTATATGTAACTGTAATGTGCTGCCTTGACTATATGTAACTGTAATGTGCTGCCTTGACTATATGTAATTGTAATCTGCCGCCTTGACTATATGTAAATGTAATGTGCTGACTATATGTAATTGTAATGTGCTGCCTTGACTATATGTAACTGTAATCTGCTCCCTTGAGTATATGTAATTGTAATGTGCTGACTATATGTAACTGTAATGTGCTGCCTTGACTATATGTAACTGTAATGTGCTGCCTTGACTATATGTAACTGTAATGTGCTGTCTTGAACATAGGCTTATGTAGTAGCTGTCACTGGAAGCAGAGGTGGGCGACTGGCACAGAGGAAAAGAAAGACTTCCCTTGCTTCACCTTTAGTTAATTTAGTCTTGCTAGTATACTACATAATTCAAAAGTAGCTTGCTTTAGGTTTTTATTTAACTAAGCACATATATCTAACACAACTCTTCTTAGGAAAAATTCAAAAACTAATTTCCCTCCTCCCTCCAAAAACAAACAAAACAAAAGCTTCCAGGGTTCTTGAATAAGCTGCCAAGAGGCAGAAGCATCAGTGTCTTCCTTTCCGTTGATTTTGGGGGTAGAAACAGGAGTACTTTCTTTCTTGGCTTTCTTCTCTTTCTCAGTCTGTCATCACAGTGACTTGAGCAGCAACCACTGTAAAGTGTCTCCACTTCCTACCAATACTTAAGGACATTCACTTTCTAGAAAACAATAAAACACTACAACAGTTTCTAGCAGACAGTGGTGCTGGAATCGACCTTAAAGGAAAGTCAGACTATGAAACAGCACAGCTGACAGGTACTAATTATAAATTGTGCTACTGGAGTTCACAGTACTACAAAAAAAAAAATGGAGGACTGGAAGAGACAAAAGGAAGAAAAAGAGAAACTCATTCTGAGAGCTTCTCTATCCTTTTGGTTGGCATGGATTATGTCCATCATGGTTCAATAAAAGGTAGGCATATTTTCTTCTTCATTAGCAGTGGGTTATAGTAATGGATGGAGTCATACCGCATACCTGAGGTTTGACTTTCCTAAATCTTACAGCTATGGACAACGGGGAAATAGTATTAGATCTCTTCTGTCTCCTAATTCTGACTTCGTATTGTATATGCATCATGCTGTTATACATACCAGCTGAAGGCTGGAGAAAAAACCTTGTCCCCAAAAATAAACTGCAAGGAAAGAATGGCAATTTTAAACAGATAACTATGAAACATCCTGTTTAAATCCCACGATGAAAATAAGTACCCTCTAAAACAAAATGCTAAATTTAATTGCCATGTCATATTGAAAAGACACCCAAATTCAGTAGACCAAAATATGGGGAAAGAATAATGGCTATTCCAAAACCCTTTAATGAGAAGAACACTTCAGTAGTGATCTTATGAAACCAACAACTGAAATAACATTCCTGTTTTGACAAAAAGAAAATTACTAATCTCAAAAAGATATTGAAAACAGTCTTGAAGTGTCTCATATGCTTATAGTTGATAGTTCCTAAAACAATTAGAACAATGATTTTGAAATCCTGGCCTAATACACACACACACACGTGTATATATCCATACATATTTATGGGAATTGACAGCAGTATCATTTGTTTTCTTCTCTCAGTTCAGTTTCTCAGGAACGGAGGCTGAAGGAGGCCGTCTCAAAGGAGAAAAGTGAACTGTGGCAAAGCCCTAGGAGTTTAAGAAAACAGAACATTGTGGCTCTCTTATTTATAGCAGTTCTGACCAAAACAGGGATCGGATCAGCAAATATCCTATTCATACGTTTGTTGGGCTTTAGATTTGCAGATAGAATAAATAACAATTAAGAGATACTCAAACACAGCTGTTCCCAGTACTAGCTTTGCTCTGTAGGAGTCAAAGAAGGCCCATTATTTTCTTTCAGTTTTGAAGAACTCTTGAAAATCTGGGTGTTCCATCTACTCAATGAGGGGGGAGACCAGGAATCAGGAGTTCCTTCCTCAGATCCAATGGGAAAGTAATCTAAGGCATACTTACCTACAGTAATATCCTTTAGCCTGTAAGAAAGGGAACAAAGAGGAAGTCCCTCCCTCAGGAGGCAATGTTCTGGGCAGACTTTGACAAGAAAAGGATGAGCTAAGTCCGAGTCACATGAATCTTCTATAGCAAAAGTCCCTAAGGGCCTGTGGGAAGTCACCTGCTGCCCTTGAGCAGTCTAAGGAGATGATGACAAAGAATGTTGCAAGACCCCAGGGGACTTGCCAGGCCACAGTGTAAAATGCACACCAGTTGTCCACTGACTCCTTTGCACCAAGACACCTATGCAGGAAGTACAAAGTAGCTCCTCCTTTCAGGTTCCATAGGGACTCAGCTTCCTGAGACCACTAAGATTTCAAAGAGACTGGGAAGGCTTGTTATGCCTGTTCCAACAATGCATCACTGGCCAGCAGGGAAGGAAGCAGTGGCAGGCCCATCTCTACACAGAAATTAGGACAAGAGCCAATGGCCTTAGGTTCATATCAATTTGGGGAGTGTTCGTTATGGCTTGTTTTTTTGTTTTTTGTTTTTTTATTTATTGAGACCAGGTCTCAAGTAGCAGGAGTTGGCCTCCATGTAGCCGAGACGGATCTGGAGCTGCTGACCCCTGCCTCTACCTCCCAAGTACAGGGATTTACAGATATGTGTTGCCACACTTGATTTTTATGTGGTAGCTGTGGTGAAGCCCAGGGTTACAAAGTGAGTCCGCACTCCTCCAAGGCTGCTGGGTAACTCTGTGAGGGCACACAGACTATCCTCTTCCATTTTACATGCCAAGTCCAGCTCCCTCTCTCTCCCTCCTCTCAGCCCCTGCCCTACCCTCCACCCACTCCTCAAAGAGGGTAAGGCACATTGCTTTGTGGAAGGTCCAAGGCCCTCCCTACTGTATCTAGGCTGAGCAAGGTATCCATCCAAAGAGAATGGGTTCCCAAAAAGCCAGTACATGCAGTAGGGATAAATCCTGGTGCCACTGCCAGTGGCCCCTCAGGCTGCCCCAGCCATACAACTGTCAATCACTTTCAGAGGACTAGTTTGGACCTATGTTGTAGCTTCCCTGTCCAGCTGGAGTTGGTGAGCTCAGGTAAACTGTTTCAGTGGGTGCCCCCATCATGGTCTTGACCTCTTTGCTCATATTCTCACTCTTCCCACTCTTCAACTGGACTTTGGGAGCTCAGCCCAGTGCTCTGCTGAGGGTCTCTGCCTCTGTTTCCATCAGTTGTTGGACAAAGGTTCTATGATGACATTTAAGATATTCATCAATCTGACTACAGGGCAAGGCCAGTTCGGGCACCCTCTCCTCTATTGATTAGGGTCTTAACTGGGGCCATCCTTGTGGGTTCCTGGGAATTTGTCTAGCGCCAGGTTTCTTGCTAGCCCCACAATGGCTCCCTCAAACAAGATATCTCTTTCTTTGCTCTCATCTCTGTCCTTCCTCCATCTTGACTATTCCATTCCCTCACGTTGTCCTCCCCCCTCCCCTTCTCCCCTACTCTTCCAAAGGCACACTGATTCTTGACTGTCGTCACAGGAGAATTCTCTCTTCCTGTCCACCAGGGTTTGGAAAGATGTTATTTTTACAGAGAGGAGAGTGTTCTACTCCACCTTGGTTTTCAGGAATCAACAAATCTCAACTGCAGTAGTATCTACACTCTGAGAAAGCCCTAGTAGGGAGTAGGCCGCTGACCGCCAAGCCCCCGTCCTTCCTATCGTTGTCATCTTCTCCCTCTGCTCAGCTCCACCACCTCCATCTCCTTGTTCCTCTTACCACAAGCACTGTGCCATTCCCAAGCCTCTCCTGTCCTTTCCCTTCAAGCATGCAGACTCCACCCGCTATAGCAACAAACCTCCTGGATAGTCAGGTTCACAATTAATTGCGAAAGTTTTGAACTCAAAGCCTTTTTTTCACCTCCTTTGTGTTCAAACCATCCCACTGAAATGTGATATTTGGCAAGGACACCCACAATCTCTATGGCATTCTAAATACAAGAGGTGTTTCTGATTCCTTGTTTTATTTGATAATAAGAACATCATTCAATGTTTACCGAGCACTTGTATGCCAAGCATTGTTCTCTGTATTTCATATTCCTCAGCCAAGTTTTCTTCAGTTGATGATACATGCCCTCCCTGTATCAACTGAGCCTTTAAACAGCAATTATGTGTCTAATTCCACACAGGCTCCAAGAGGACAGACAATATTCAAACACAAATTCAGCTCTGAAGCCCAAACTCTCACCTACAGCTGGCTTCTTCCCTTGCTTGCCTCCCTTCTCTGTGCCTTCATTGGGTCTACTTGTCTAGTTTAGATAGTTACACACTGATACTCCAGGGTTGTATTATTGGCTTTTGTCCCTGAATGCTCATGTTAGGTCTAAAGGAAACTCCAATTCTCCAAAGTTCAAAAGTGATGTGGGATTCCCCCTCTGTGTGCTATGAATATGTTTTATTGCCACTGGTTAATAAAGAAGCTGCTTTCAGCCAATGGCTTAACAGAATATAGCCAGACTGGAAGAGATATATACAGAGAGTAGGCAAAGTCAGAGAGAAGCCATGTGGCCACCATAGGAGACAGACACCAGATGGAACCTTACTGGTAGGCCACAATCATGTGGTGATACACAGATTAATAGAAATGGGGTAATTTAATATATAAGAGCTAGCCAATAAGAAGCATGAGCTAAGAGGCCAAGCAGTGTTGTAATAATACAGTTTCTGTGTGATTATTTCGGGTCTGGGCAGCCGGGAAACGAACAGGCAGTCTCTACCAACACAAAAGGCAGTTCAAATATCCAGAAATGGGCTCAACATAGACTACAGGAAGATTCCCAGCAGTCGATGAAAAGCCAGCATTCCTCAGAAACTTGTGAAGTTAGTTCCCCTTGACCAAAAAGAATCATTTCCCTATCACTGGCAGAATATTAACTCATGAATATTAATATACCTAAACTCTTGCAGGCTCCAGGCTCCATCAGTATCGCAAGTATCTGTTGCACATCTCCAAGTCTCTGGCCATGTCAAGTCTGCTGTCCGTGTTCAGGCTCCTTCTTTCTGTCTCTGCTCTGCACTCTCCCAGATGTCTCTGGCTGCTCCCACTCCTGTATCTACAGTGAAACCTCCCCTTAGCCGTACCATGGAGTGGTCCTCAGTTTACACAACATTCAGTTCCTAGTCTCCAGTATTAAGCACTGGAACACAAAGTCAGGCTCTTAAGCCAGTCTGGTAGCTGACACCTGCTCACTGCAGTCTCAGGTCCCTATAGAATTCAGTTGAAAGGCTCTTCCTAGGAGTTCTCTTGGCATCCTGGCTGCCCCACCCCCACACTATGCCTGCACCGCTCCATAGTTGCTGGGCCACCATTCACTTCTTCTGCAAATTACTTTCTTTCCAGGGCCTATGACAGGAGTAAAAGACAGGCAGCTGGTCACTTAGCAATGAGATAATGCAGAGCCTTTGGGCGAGTCACATAACCTTTGTAGGCCTCAACTTCCAACCTGGAAAATGGCACAGTTGTGCAAGGGGAATGAAGTGTTGCTCTGTCCTAAAAGCTGCCCTTTGTAGATGGGGTTGTGGGCAAATTAGTTAAGTCATGTTATATGTTCTTTGGAAAACTCGCATTAGATAAGACATTACTACAATCTCTCAATCTGTTGTTCAAATAATGATTTTCCACACCTATGTAAACTTGAGTGCTGCATATACTCTCAGATGACTAAAGCACATGTCTACAAACACTGTGCTAGTGGTCAGAAGTAGAGATGCTGCCAAGTATCCTACAATGCACAGCACAGCCTCCACAACCAAGAATTACTAATTTAAAATGTCAGTGGTGCTCTAGTTGAAAACCTTACACCAGACCAATCTTGATTATCAACACCCTGACCCTGCCCCAGCTCTAAAGCTTCTGATGCTAGAAACCATACAGTGCTTACCAAGACGCCCACCCAGATGAGATGACGGGACAGCTTACTTAGAACAGAGTATCTGATCAGATGCCTCAATGACAAAACAAAGCTGCTATGAACATAGTTGAGCACATGTCCTTGTGGCATGATTGAGCATCTTTTGGGTATATACCCAAAAGTGGTATTGCTGGGTCTTGAGGAAGGCTGTTTCCTAATTTTCTAAGAAATCGCCACACTGACATCCAAAGTGGCTGTACCAGCTTGTATTCCTACTAGCAATGCAGGAGTATTCCCTTTACCCCACATTCAAAGCTCGGATGGTAGTTCCCTATGGTACAGTCAGTTCCACAGTTCTAGTTACCCTGTTGGTTCCTCTGTGTTCCTGGAGATAGCTCAGCACTCCTGTGCTTTGCTCTGCTCACTTGGAGTTTGCTGTCTCAGGCCTACTTTGACCTAGGTTGCTGACTCTGCCCTGTTTCTGTAAACCCTGGTCTGAATCCTCTCCTGCAGAAGTCCCTGGCTTGGAGTTGGTCCTGCAAAGTTTCCTGGCTCTGGTCTACTGCCTCAGAGTTCCCAGGCTTGGGTGCGCCCAGAATCGCAGAGGACCTGGCTCAGGCTTACTCCCTCAGAGGTCCCAGACTCATGTTCGGACTCGCAGAGGTTCCAGGTTCCTGCCTATTCCCTTTGATGTCCCAGACCAATGCCTGGACCCACAGAGGTCCTGGATCAGGACTACTCCCTTTGAGGTCCCAGACTCACACCTGGTCCCGCAGAGATCTCTGGTTCTTGCCTACTCCCTTGGAAGTCCCAGATTCACACCTAGACTGGCTGAGGTCCTGCCTCAGGCCTAGTTCCTGAGAGGTCCTAGACTCATGCCCAGACCCACAGGGGTCCTGGGTTAGGTCTACTCCTTTGAAGGTCCCAGATTCACACCTGGACTGTCGGCGGTCTCTGGCTCTGGCTCTCTCGCTCAGTGGTTTCTCCCCTGTCCCTGTTCTGGTGGAGTTCGCTGTCTCTGGACCAGGTTGCTGGCTCAATCCTGATCCACCAGTGTCTGGGGACTGGATTGGCTCCTGGCTTCTGCTCCCATGGAGCTTGCTTCCTCAGGCCCAGTCCATCCTAGGTAGCTGGTTCAGTCCCACTCCTGTGGAACTTGTTGCCTCAATCCTGCTCCAGCCCAACGTAGAGTTCATTGCCTCAAGCCTACTTTTCTAAAATGTGCTTCTTTAGAAAACAACCTGGCAGGTTTTAAAAATTCAGGTTACCATATAACCTGTCAATATCATTTCTAGGAATTGAAGTAGAGCCCTACTAATCCTCAGATATAAGTGTACTACCCTCATCAAGGAAGCCTCTTTACAGCAAAGAGACCATCACAGAAAAGCACAATGGGACACAGTGCAGAAATCAACAGGTAGTAGGGAGTCCAGTCTGAACAGACACCTCCTTTGTCACAGTTCAGGCACCTACAACTCAGGAAACGCCTCAAAAGAGGGGTCAGAAAGGCTGTAAGGGCCAGAACACCAAGAAGTCTTCTTGAAACAGTTCTCCTAGAAATGGGTGTGTGAGCAGGACTGGAACAGCAACAGTATCAGTGGGCGAGAACATGGAAGAGGGAACCTCATGAGGTCTACGGGCAACTAGAGACTGCTGCAGGAAGGAGAACTTGCTCTCCCAAGGACACCTGCACACGTCTGTAACAATAATAATCAAAGGAAAATGAGGCTATCAACTTGAGACGGGTGATGGGAGCAGCTGGAGGAGGGTACCTTAGAGGAGCTGGAGAGAGGAAAGGAGGGGTGAAAGTGGCAAAAGTCTATCTCAATTAAAAACAGATGAGAAAGAAAACTGACATATATACTTAAAATATCAGAGTTACCATATAATCTGTCAGTATCATTTCTAGGAGTTATGGAACAAAAATATATGTTCACACAAAAATTTGTGCACTAATGTTGTTAACAGCCTTGACTATAATAACCAAAGGTAGAGATGATCCTTTGGCTGGTAACCAAAAAACTGATGGTATATACACTGGCATGTTATTCAACTATACAAATCAAACAAACTGATATGAAATAAATTATTAAAACATTGTGCAAAATAAAAGAGGTCAGTTAGAAAAGGCCATATACTCTCACTTATATATTAAATATTCAGAAAAACACATTCAGAGAGATGGCATGTGTCAGTGGTTCCCAGGGACTGAGAACGGTTACCAATGGACAAGGTGCTTGTTTTACAGGACATGAAGATGTTCTAGGACTCAGCAGTAATAATGGCTATACAGCTTTGAGTGTGATAAAAAGCATAATGAATTGTGTGCTTTAAAAGGGTCACTTTTATAGCATGTGAATAATATCTTAATTACAAACACGCTCTGAATAGTTATGATAAAGAAATTCAACAAAAAGCTCCCATTTACAACTGAAACTGGTTAAGATAAGTGTACAAATAGGGTTGTGGAATTTAATATGGACATCTGTTCGCAACAGTGACTTAGGTCATTCACACTTAATAATTTAAAAACGTCTATAAATAAAATACAGCTGAATAAAATCTGAAATTCTGCCTTAGAGGTATAGTCTAATACCTCCCCCCACCTAAAAAAAAAAATCCTTGTTTTCAAAAATATAAAGTTAACTTCTGATCACTAACTTCTACTAATCAGTGCTGGCAAGCTACCTTCTATGCTGCTGTTGCAAACAGTTTGGGGAACAGATGATATCCCCTGCCCTCTCCTTGACAGGCAAGTAAGTCAGCTGCAGTTTGTGAGGAAGTTATCTCACAGGGGTTGACTATAAGCCCCGCATAGACCTCAGATAACCTTCAACTTCCCTCTGATGGGCCTTTAGGCACTTCACAAACAGGAAGCAAAGGTTAAAGCAAAGTTGTAAACTGCTAGCTAATGTCAACAGAGTCCAACTGCAAACACTGAGAGCTGTTTGTGTTTTAAGGAAATTATAGTCCAACCACTAGCTCACTGCTTTTAGCTAGGAAACAAACTCCAACAGTCACAGACAGAAACAGAAACAAAACAAAACAGAAACAAAAATAGCACAAAGAAAAATTACTGCATAAAGAAAAATTACTACACAAAGAAAAGCAGCTACAAACGTGAAGTGTGGAAGGAACCTGATGCAGTTTCTACATCATAATATTAAATTTTAGGGATTTAATTACACAGCATGCTAAGAAGCACAGTAACCACATCCAGTAAAAGAGACAACTAATAAAAACTAGTTGAGAAAGCCTATATACAAGACTTGGTAGACAGATCCTCTAACTCTTTAAATGTGCTCAACTAAAATAAATGAACGATGTTTATAGAACAAAAGGAAATAGCTGAGCATGGTGCTTCATGTCAACAGTCCCAGCAATCTGAAAGCTGAGGCAGGAGTGTCACCACGAATTTGGGCCATCATGGGCTATATACTGAATTTTGAGCCAGACTGATGCATCACCAACTACAGAACATTAATACAAAGATTTAAAGGAGCCAAACATAAACTCTGGCATTAAAAAGTACAGTAAGTGAAGGGAAGGTCTCACTAGGATTAACTAGCAGCTCTGGGCCATCAGAAGATTCAGCAAACAGGCAACGTCAACTGAGTTTACTCATCTGTAGGAGAGAAGGGGGAATCATACCAACATAGAGTCCAATAGGGAAGAAGTCCTGTAATGAAAGAACACTGATGACTGTGGGGTAATGAGACAACAAGCACTGTGTTAAAGACCCTTAAGAGAAAATAGAGATGGGCTGATGAATCCAGGCCACCACCTGTGCCCACCTGGTCATTATCAACCATCATTAGGTTTCTGATCTCTTCCTGCTGTCTTCTATTCCTTTCCCAGCTGGCTGGCCCTTTTCTTGCCCACTAATCATTGCAAGATCATCTACCCCAGCTCCATCTCAAGTCACTAGGGTGGTGGGAGGCAACTGGTCTTATTAACAGAAGGCAATGCTGCTAAGAGTTTTATCACTCTTGGCTGATGGAATGTAAGAAGTGATATTATTTTGCCATTTAAGATATTCAACTATACTTACTGATATTTTAATTCATTTTCAGAAAGGTTTCCAATATTTTAAATATTATAGAATGTTTATAGTTTTCCCCAGTATGTGTTCAACTTTGACATGGCTATAAGGAAGTCAGGGTTTAATAACACAAAATGTTGCCTTCACAAGTTATTTTCTTTGACCAAAGTGCTAAGTGACGTCTTGATAGAGAATAAGAGGTACGAGCCCCCATCTATTGAACCCTGTCATTGGTTACTTCCTTTGGAGGTCATATATTTAGCTGTCTCAAAAAGAAAAATGCTTTATTTTAAATATATATTTTCATCTCAATTATGGTAAATTAGGAAAAGATTTTGCTCTAGTGATATTTTGTGTTTTAATTAAAAAAAAAAAAAGCTTGCCTGAAGACCAGAGTGCAAAGTTAGTCACACTAATCAGCCACACAGGCCAGGCAATGGTGGCACACACCTTCAATCCCAGCAGCCTCACTAGTTAGCCATAGAGGCTAGGCAGTGGTGGTGCATGCTTTCAATCCCAGCACTAGAGAGGATATAAGGTGGGATGAGACAGGAACTCGCTCTCTTTTCAGTCTGGAGATTTCATAGAGGTAAGAGTTCTCTAGTGGTTAGCTGCTTTGCTTCTCTATTCTTCAGGCAAGTTTTATCTATTAAAACACAAGTAAAATATCACTATATTTTGCACCCATTTATACACAGAACATTTATTTGCCAAGAGCCAATGATGATATTTAACAGGCTAACAGAAGTATATCTATAAGCACACTTAATGGGAACTCGAAATAGCTTCTGAGTCCTCTACTAAGCATGTGAGACTAGAAAGCAAGAGGCTTTCTCAACAGCTACAAAGAGTCGAATGTGATATCTTAGATATGATAAACAAAGTTATCTTTCATAAGAGTTAAAAACACAAGCTATATCAAAGGAAGCTTTCTGCAGTTAGAAAAGCATATGGGGTTTCACATACTGGAGTTGCTTGTGTAATTTCAGAACAGCTTTAAGAGTGAAAAGGCATTATATGCTTACAGTAGGTTCTGCTTAGCATGTCTATCAGGAATGGATTCAAGGTGCTGAAGTTTGAATAACAGATTCTTCCTGAATCAGTTTAAACACAACGAAAACTGCAGAGCCAATTTTTTCCAGCAATAAAAATTCTACTTTGTAGGAATTAATTTTTACAACCATTAAGAAGGATAATGTTCCTCTAACTTGGCAGAGATTAAGAACAGCTTCTATTGTAGCACTTTCCTTCTAAACAGCTGCATACAACTCTGTTTTGTTCTGCTAAATATGTCTATATATAACTCAGTAATCAAATCATCTTCGTTTTTTCCCTGTTTCCAGTGTTTTGGATGAGATTCTTCCATACAATATCTTAACATTTCTTGTGCCCTTAAGAGTATAGTTTTTTTTAATTCTTCATAATCAAATTATTTTTTGATGGTTGTCTAATTTACAGATATGGGTCAGTGGTTCAAAAACATGCTAAAACAATTTATACTTAGAAAAAAACTTGTGTTCACAAATGAAAATGAAGAGTATATTCAAGTAATTTAGGGCCCTGTTCTCCCAAAACCTCAGAATTCTATTTCTGATTTGTCTAGGATACAGATGACAGTACATCTCCTGTTTTGCTCATCTAACCATGACTCAGCCTTTGACAAATACTGAAAAGCCAGGTGAAATGGGATCCTTCACTTTTTCAGGACTATCTAATGCCACTTGACTCAAAAGATTATCTCCAGCTCATGTGTTCAATGACTTTAACCTCTATTAAATAGTCTATCAGCTTGCCGAAACAGATGTGGTATTAACCAGTCCACAGTCCTTGAAATGTTTGGTACAATTAAACAAGTCAGTCACATTTCTAATATAAGGATCCCTTGAGCCCTTTCATCACTATATTTAAAACTTCCTGATATGACAAAGGTAAAAGATTAAATTAAAAATAAAACAGAACATAGGAATGAGTGCAACAGCTGTAATCTTAGAACGTAAATGGTTGGGACAGAGGATTAAAATTTTGAAGCCAATCTGGACTACACAGTAAGACCTTCTCTCCACAGGGGTAGAGGGAGCTTCCTCAGAGATATATCTCTTGCCTGGCTTGCTCAAGACCCACCACTATACACCCATAATAAATCTAAATTCACATCCTGTTCCATGATGGTCACTGAATTCCAGGATTAGGGATGCACTGTAGATCTACCAGTCTGTTATACTCTGCATTGTGCCCACATGCACAGTCACCATTAGCTGCATAAAAAAGCTACTTTGATGAGATGTGAGAATTACACTTACCTGTGGGCATAAAGATAAGGTTTTAGAAAGGAGTTAGGTATTACAATGGCTTAGGTTTGGGGACAGTAATAAGTTTTCTTCTAGGTTCCATAACTTCGCCATCCATAAAGTTGGCTAGGTTTACAGTAGCAGGCATAAATCTCTCCTACTGAGCAGGCTTAGACAACTGTTGGTTACCCCAAGATACAGGAGCCACAATTGCACCACTGAGTGACCGTGGTAGGCCGGTCATTACTGTGGTCCATTCACTACTGATTGGCTCCCTGGACAGCACACACAGCACCTCAGATACTATTAGAGATGGTCCTCAGGAAGACGGTTTCTGAGTCGGCTCCAGCAGTATCTTCCAAGTCCTGTGTCCAAAGTATATGATCTCTTCACAATACGGTATTACCTTCACATTCTAGGAGGAAATCAAGCAATAGTCTATATTGATTTGAGGGTCTCTTGGACTCCTCTGACCAACAACTCAGTTTCCCATGCCTGGTACTGTAAGACAGTATATGGTTCTTGGGAAAGAATTATCAACCCAAGTAGCATAACTTCATAGA
This sequence comes from Ondatra zibethicus, assembly GCA_004026605.1. Taxonomy (NCBI): domain Eukaryota; kingdom Metazoa; phylum Chordata; class Mammalia; order Rodentia; family Cricetidae; genus Ondatra; species Ondatra zibethicus. The sequence goes on along the minus strand of PVIU01023225.1, from coordinate 14,671 downwards.
CAGATTAGATAGATAGATAGATAGATGGGCAGGCAGACAGATATATATATAAAAATTGATGGATAATGTGTATCTATATATAGTATATATACATATATGTATATATGCACTAACATGTATATATATGTACTTTTACATATATACATGTGGGTATTTTAAAGTAAACATAAAAGGTTTCCTTATTCTCCTATGATTATTTATCCTTTTCCCCTTGTTTCTTAGCTACAGTCACCCTCTTTCCCATTTTTCCGTTTATAATATCTATGTCCTATTATCCTCTCGAGAGCTCCTCCCTCTTCTCCCCAAAATGCCCTTTTATTTTCCAGATTTCTGGTGTTACTCCAGGTTATATACTCATGTCTAAAGATCCACGGCTAGGATCCACAATAAGAGAGAACATGCAGTGGTTATCTTTCTGAGTCTAGGTTACCTCACGTGGTATACTATTTCCTAAGTCTATCCATTTACCTGAAAAATTCATCTTTGTGAGAGCTGAACAATATCCCACAGTGTATACGCTCCACGTTTTCATTGCCCATTCATCAGGAGGACATCTAGGTTGTCTGAATTTCCTGGCTACTATGAAGAGAATGAACATGGCTAAGCAAGTATCTGTGGAGTAGGATGCTGAGTCTTTGGGGTATATGCCAAGGAGTGGTATAGCTGGGGACAGCACATTTTTAGCTTTCTGAGGATTCTCCGCACTGATTTCCAGAGTGCTTGGACCAGTTTGAAATACCATTAAAAAGTAAATGAGGGTTCCTTTTCCCTACATCTTCTCTAGCATTTGTTGTTGATTTTTTTCATTGATCTTTGCTATTCTGATTGGGGAAAATGAAATCTCAAAATTTTTTTGATTTGCTAATTGCTTGGGGTAAAAACTGTTTTTGAGATATTTCTTAGCCATTTTTATTCTTCTTTTGAAAATTATCTTTAAGACCCTGAGTCCAGTATCTGAATGGATCTTATGGGATTTTTTTTTTGGGGGGGGGCAGGGAGACCGAGTTGTTTTGTTGTTGTAGTTGAGGTATTTTTCATGAGTTATTTGTATATTATGGATATTAACCCTCTGTCAGCTGGCAAAGATTCTCTCTCGCTCTGGGGGGGTCCCTCTTCAGTCAGTTGATTGTTTCCTTTGCTGTATAGTTTTATAGGCCTACTGTTGGCCTTAATATCTAATATACAAGATACCCCCAAAATTTCACCAGAAAACTTCTGGAAATGATCAATATATTCAGCAAAGTGGTAATAGGTTTTAAAGAAAAACAATAAATCAACCTACAAACATCAGTAGCCTTTCTACATACCAGCAACAAACAGGTATAAAAAGGGATGTTCTCACTCGTAATAGCTCCCCTCCAAAAATCTAGGGAAAAAAGCAAATCAAGGAAGTGAAAGACCTCTGTAAGAAAAACTTCAAATCACTGAAGAGACTGAGGAAGACACTGAAAGACTGGAGAGACCGCCTATGCCCACAGACTGACAGAATTAATACTGTGAAGATGACCATCCTACCAAAAGCAACCTACAGATTCAATGCAATCCGAATCAAAATCGCCAGACATTCTTCATAAAAATAGAAAATAAAACCCTCAAATTCATATAGATCCACAAAAGATACCAGAGAGCCAAAGCAACCTCGAGCAAAAAGGACAATACTAGAGAACAATACTACATACCAGGTTTGAAGCTCTATTACAGAGCTAGCGATAGAAACAGCCAGCATGGTACTGACACACAAAGGACAAGTGGATCAATGGAACAAAAGAGAAGATGCAAACATGAGCACATGGAACTATGTCCACCAAAGTTACACACTAGAGAAAAGACTACATCGTCAACAACAGTGATGGGACAACTGGGTGTCCACATGTAGAAGCATGAAACGAGACCTCTATCACCCTAGACAAAACCAGCTTCAAATGGATCAGAGACCTCAATATGAAATCTGAAACTGCTTTAAACAAAACAAAACAAAAAATATAAGCAATGCCCTAAAAAATAAAGGTGTAGAAAGGGTGGCTGAAATAGGACTCTATTTTCTCAGGAATTAGAGATGCTTTTAAGAGCCAGGTTCCTAGAACATTTGTCAAGAACGTGTAAAACAGCGGGCGGTGGTGGCACACGCCTTTAATCCCAGCACTCGGGAGGCAGAGGCAGGCGGATCTCTGTGAGTTCGAGACCAGCATGGTCTACAAGAGCTAGTTCCAGGACAGGCTCCAAAGCCACAGAGAAAAAAACCAAAAAAAAAAAAAAGAGTAGTTTGTTTGGGGCTGGAGAGATGGCTCAGTGGTTAAGAGCTCTGACTGCTCTTCCAGAGGACCAGGGTTCGATTCCCAGCACCCACATGGCAGCTCACAACTGTCTGTGACTCCACGGGATCCAACACCTTCACACAGACATATATGAAGGCAAAACACCATTGCATATGAAATAAATAAATTTAAAAAAAAAGAATGTGTAAAACAATCTCTAGTACAGAGAAGTGGGTAGAATACTTTTAAATAACAACTATTAAACACGTTCTTAAAAGATCCTATTTTATTCCATTCATAAAAATTCTTAAGTCACTTTAACTAACAAGGGAGGTATAATTCTAATATTGGCTACTGTACTGAACTCCTTCCAAAAGAGAAGGATAAAGGAAATAAGGAATTACAAGAAAATACATTTATACATTGTGATCTGGTCCTGATAAATTAATATTCATAATGCTTCACTATATTTTTATTCAGTAATAGCTACCATATAATGATTATGAACGATGTAAACTCTGATTTACCCATAGTATTAGAAGTAAATATTTTAAAAGTAAATGAAAACAGAGAAACACAGTAGCACATTCCCATAATCCCAACACTTGGGATATAGAGGCCGTAGAAGGATTAGGAGTTCAAGACCAACCTTGGCTACATAGTGAAATCACGGCTACACTGGGCTCGACTCTATCTCAAGTATCTAAATGAACAAAATAATAATACCACATAAGTATTTCTCTTCCCTTATCCTGTGAGTATATCCTTACTAAGGACCACACCAGCATTCAAGCCCCTGTGGGACTCAAAAGGTTTCTCTTGTTTTTTCTCTCTGCCTCATTTACATATCTCCTTTTCAACACTTTGCTGATCTTTTTAATCAGTTTTCAGTTAATATACCATATAATCATGTCCTTGACTAATATATCAAATAATCATAGCATATAAAATCAACATAACTATTTGAAATACTCTCAGCAGATAACGCCACACTAATATGTTATTACATCATCCATAAGATTAACATCTTAACAAATGCAGTATGAAAAAGTCAAATGATAGCCAAAGTGGCGCACGCCTGTAACCCCAGCACTCGGGAGGCAGAGGAGGCGGATCTCAGTGAGTCTGAGGCCAACCTGGTTCACAAAGCGAGTTCCAGGACAGCCAGGACTGTTGCACAAAGAAACCCTGCTCTAAAGAAGTCACTGCCTTATAAGCTACATGCCACTCTAGAACTTGGATCCCAGTCCACTGACTTAAGCACATGTTGTCATCTTAACAGGCTATATAGTGGAAGACATTTACAAACAATAAAGTAATTACAAGTAGCACCATTAGCAAAACATTACAGACAACTTATTTTACTTTGTTTAAACACACAGGCTATTTTATCTCACTGACCTGCATTCACCCTTTAAAACATGACTACTATTCATTTTAAAACCTGCCTGAAGAAATTTACAATTGCTTCACGAATGAATTCTGACATGTGGAGGGGACTAAATGTTCCACATTCACACAATCTTTAACATATGAGATCCTAAGAAAAAATCCTAATTACATCTTGCTATCTGAGGTGGTTCTCCGTTATTTTGAGCCAGCCAGGCTTCAGAAGAGGTAAGAAAAAAAACCTATATTGTAGAATATTATTTTAAGATGGGTTACATTTGTTTCTGCTGTGGAACATTTGTTTAATGATGCAAAGATGTGCTGCATTCTTTTAAGTTGCATTTGTTTAACTCTAAAAAACTGTGTTATGTTGCCTGTCTAAAACACCTGATTGGTCTAATCAAGAGCTGAACGGCAAATAGCTGGGCAGGAGCAAGGACAGGCGTGGCTGGCAGGCAGAGAGGATAAATAGAAGGATAAAAAGAGGGACAAGGAAGATAAAGAAAAGAGGAGGAAGACTCCAGGGATCGGCCGGCCGGCCAGCCAGCCAACCAGCCAGCCAGCCAGCTACAGAGTATGAAGGAATGAAAGGTACAGAATAGGGAAAGATAAAAGCCCAGAGACAGAAGGTAGATGAGATAATTTAAGCTAAGAAAAGCTGGCTAGAAACACGCTAAGCAAGGTCAGGCGTTCATAAGTAAGAATAAGACTCTGTGTGTGATTTATTTGGGAGCTGAGTGACAGGCCCCCAAAGAGCAAAAGAGTAAAGAGTAAAAAAAAACCAACCACAATGTATATTTACTTATATCAAGTATATGAGCCACAAAAGTAATACACTAAAGGAAAGCCAAATATTAAAGAGCTAAGCAAACAACTAAACCAGTCAGAAAATGAACAAAAGAATAATCAAAAGGGGGAAAGTATGATTAAAGGGAATAACAATGAGAAAGTCAGAGATCAATGAAACAAACAAGCAAAAAAGGAACACAATGGAACAATATACAAGCTCACCAAAACCAAAGTGGGGGGTGGGGAGAAGACTGACAAACCTCTGGTACACCCAATCAAGAAAAGAGACAGAATGAACAATACTAGTATTAAAAATAGGAACTATACATGCAGTAGGCAAAAGAAAGGGCAACGAAATATAATGGATATTACACCAATACATCTACAAGTTCAGGCAAAATGAACAAATTTATAACCAAACAGCATAAAAATAATGCAGGACCTAGGTTTACAGTGTATAGTCTCAAAACTTAAATTTAATTATTTCCTATTAAATTATCATTTAGTAATTCAAATATTTGTATAGGGATTCTAACAAATAAAACAAACAATGTTAAATAAAATAATTTTAAGAGTTATCACTCATAAATGCTCTAAAATTAAGATTTCTGTCTTTTATAATTGCTATCCTCATAGATCCATGCATCACTTAACCCTCATCAGAGAAGTTGCTTTTTTCAGTCTATGGTAATCAATACAGAGATCCACAACAGGACAGTGTACAAAGTGAGAAAGACTTTAGAGCACTCAGCCCTAAACTCAGCCTTTATCAACCCCTCCCCCTCAAGGCTCAGGAATCTGCACAGAAGACATGGAAAGACTGCTAAGAGTCAGAGGCGGTGGGTGACTCCGAGAAAGAAGACTGATAAATACAAGAACACACAGGGACTGTGACCACACACGACCAACACAGGTCCAAACCAGGCAAAGCCCCAGCACTAAGAAGGGGAGATAAACACAAAGTCCAACCTCTAGCACAGAAATGAGTTGCAATTGCTACCTTCTGGGAAAGGGAAAATCAGTTTTCTGCAATGCAGCTTTGCTGGGCATATCAACCATACTCCAGGGCAAGCCAGCTAGGAGTAATTGGTCAACATAAAATGGACTCCTTGGTTTTTTGTTTTTGTGCTGTTGTTGTTTGTTTTGTTTTGTTTGTAGGCTTTTTATTCTATTTTATTTTGTTTTGATATTTTTACTCTTATTGTTTTGATTTTCTTTGCTTATTTTTGAGAGAGAGAGAGAGATAAAGAAAATGAAGTTGAACCAGGCAGTGGTGGTGCACACCTTTAGTTCCAGCTCTCCAGAGGCAACAGGCAGACCTCCGTGAGCTTGAGGACAGCGTGGTCTACATGAGCAAGTTCCAGAGCAACCACTACAGTTACACACAGAAACCCTGTCTCAAGGACAAGGAAGGGAGAGTGGGAAGGAAGGGGGCGGAGGAGAGAGGAAGAAAATGAAGTTGGGTGGGCAGTGAGCTGGGGAGGATCCAAGAAGACTTGGGGAGGTGAAAGACTATGATCAAAATAAATTGTATGAAAAATTTTTTAAAAGAAAAATTTTGTTTTTTATTATAACTTTTGAAATAATTTTACTTAATCTGGAACTTTCCTAAAGTATTTCTGTTTAAATTTGGGGATAGTCAATATCAGTTCAAACAGATTACCACCTACTGGCAAGCAGAATTAGAGAACTTTCTGAACTAAACTAAATGACCCTTGTACTCCATATTTAATATTAACTTAATTAAAGTGTTACATAAGTGCAAAGGGCAGCAAGGTCAGAAAATTATATAATTAAAAGAAATGCCAATCCTGTACTTTACAGATGAGGAAACTGAGGCTCAGGGAGGTGCATTAACTTGCCCAGGTTGAAATGTAGCTTAGTCTTTCCCTCCATCACAGAAAGGATGTAATTCTACATAGGTCAGCCAGCTGCCTTTACTACAAAGGTAATACAACATATGGTTCAAATCCCAGCACGTACTTCCGTGACATACTATTTAGGGTCAGCACAACCATCAGCGTTAATGGGAGTTTTCATATATTATCTTCGGAGATAACTTGCCTATGTAGTTCTTAGAGTCATCCACTGCTCTTTGAATTTTCATATATAAATTAGGGGGAAGTGGCAGAATTACTTTGTCACTGAAACTCAAAAATCAAATTTTGTGATAGTTTCTGTTACCATCGTACACAGTTTTCAATAACGAGCTATAAACTTATATAGCATATTCATTAAACACAGAAAAGCCACTGCTTTAACATTTATTTTCTTTTATCTTCTAGGTTTAAATGCCTTGTTTCCTGTACAATAACCCAACAGAATCTTATAGTGTTGTTTTAGGTTTTCAGTTTAAGGGTATGAAGCAAGACTGTTGCCCACTATCCTCCTTTGGTCCCTGCAGTCAATACAGAAGTTATATGTCAGCAGCACACAGAAAATGAAGGCATATTCATGTCTAATTTGTTCTACTTAATACTACATTCTTGAATAATGAGACACTGAATGATTCACATAGGAAATTTAAAATTTGGTCTTTACAGTCAAAGTATCAAGATGACTGCAATTCCCCTTCTGCATAAATTTCCAAGATGACTACCACAATGGTCCTCTTCAACGTGAGCTTGCTACTCCTCATTAAGAAGTAGGATCCCATATCCTTCATCTTGATCTGGATTGGCCACCAATTAACTTGTAACTTAAAAAAGAGGTCATAAAGCTTCCACATGGTTCTCTTGGTGGCTTAACTTCAAGGATGATCAACACCTAAGATCATCATGATAAAGGCCCAGCAGAATCCAACCTTCCCTTTATCCCAACATGTAAGTAAGAAACTATATTAGAAACGGAAGCTGAATCTTTTCAATTGATGCTAAGAAGTAGATAGGACATCACGACCTGTTTGTACAAACCACACACTGACATAATCCATGATCACAGTAAAATGGCCATTGCTATCTGACACTAAGTTTGAAGTGGTCTGTAGCCAAAAGAACATGTCTTGGCTAAAACAAACAACAACAAGCTGAACCTAGAAAAAGGACCAATTTTTATGTTTGTCGGCTAGGTAGTCAGATGGATACAAGGCTGAAAAGATCTCTCAGACTTGATTACAGTTGAAATGAAGATGACCCCACAAATACACAGAAGATGCAAGTCTTAACAAAATGGACCGCGTCCTCTGCACATCCTCATTGTGAAGGGCAGAAAGACGCTAAGGACAGGGAAGGGAAAGCTTTTCCAGCACAACGGTGTCATCAGCTACTTCAGGACAGACTGCTCAAGTGATTAGTTGAGCTGCTAACTCTGCATCTCCAAGGAGCTAATGAGACAGAAGACAGACAAGAGAAAAGAAGGATGGCTTGAAGGACACACAGTTGTTTTCCCACTGACAACACATGGGAAATGTACGACCACACATGAGAGGACAAAGTCTACAAACAATTAGCCAAGGAGGAAAAATCAAGTATTCCAATGATCTTCACAACTTAACCTTCAAAATCACATTTATAACATGTAAAGTTTAAATATCTTTAAGTAATTGATACCAAAATTACTCCAAATATTCATCATCAACTACGTGGATCTTTCCTTTAAATTACAGAGCTGGTCAGTTATATGAAATGTATCCTCTCTATAAAATACCACTGAGTTGCCTGGCTAGAGGTCACTTGTTTGCTTTGGACTATTCTCCTAACCACACCGACGCTCCCTGTCCCCTCTCTAGCAGTCCTCCTGCTGCTCCCTCTCCTCTCTCAAAGCACGAGAGGGGCTGTGACTTCTGCCCGACATCTAACCTGGCCTCATCTGATTAGTATAAAAAACCCTTTAGAATGCATAAAACTTTTAGAAATTGTCAAGGTGTTCAATAGTTCAAATAATGAATTTGAAAGGAATAAACACAATAGAATAAACCAATAAGAAGTAATTTCACGGAAGAAATAAAACAGTGTTTGAATGAGGGAAAAGTTAAACTTTTAAAGGACAAATATGAGAGCAGAAAAGAAACCTCCTGCATGATCTAAACCATAGGGAAGCAACTGCTTCCGACAAACGAGTGAATAATCATGAATTTTGGAGCATGAACGGCTCTCCCAGGGCAGAAGCACAGACCACTGTCAGAGAGAATCCACAGCAGAGAAAAGCTGGGCTGCACTGCTTTAGCCCAGCACTCAGGAGGCAGAGGCAGGCAGATCTTCTGATTTGAGGTCAGCCTGGTCTACAGAGTGAGTTCCAGAACAACCAGAGCTACAGAAAGAAACACCGTCTTGAAAAGAATAAAGAAAGGAGAGGAGGGAAGGGGGGAATGAGGAAAAGGGGAGGGGAAGGAGGGAGGAAAGACACAATAAACATGAAGTTTCCAAGAAACCAAATTTTATCTCATTTATTGAGATAAAGAAAACTACATATTATAATAGTTAAAAAGGAAAAAAAAACTTAAAATGCCATTCAATTTATGAAAGCACATTAGTTTTAATTGATAATCAGAAAAGCCAATTTAAATTACTAATTTAAATGACAGATGGATTTAAGAACTTTCATTTAGCTTTTTTAATTATATTAAATGTGCTTTTCACCAATTCCTTCCTCTGTTCATTGTTTTATCTATATTTCTCACATATAAAATTCCCTTTACTGTTCTCATGAAAACATGGACTCTATTGGGATTTGTACTGGAGCAGCCCACCCTCTACTTCACTGTTCCACCTCACACTAGAGCAATCTCTCATAAATAACAGCATGCACTAAAAAAGCCTTACACTACACAAGGAGAAGCAAAAGGTTGGCTTTGTCAAAAATAACTGAGTTCTACTGAATTTACAACATTGTGGAAATATATGCTAGGGTGAATAAAAATTCCTGGTGTCATAGCAATCTGAAGAGCAATATACAATAGAATGGATGTTACATTAACACCTGTCCAGGCCCTGGATTTAAATTCTGGAGTAAAACGTTTCCTTCTTTTATGGAGGGGGCCGGGGAGCAGGGTCTCCAGGCTAGCCTCAAACTCACTATGTTGCTAAGGATGACCTTGAATTCCTGATTCTCCTGTCTCTGCCTCCTAAATGCTGGGATTACAGGTGTGTATCACAATGCTCCACTTAGAGGTTTCTTGGGACTGAATCCAAGGTTTTGCTCATACATCCCTTTGCCCCTTCACATTTTTGAAACAGAAAAAAATATACAGGCAGTTATTTCTTCCACAAAATCATGAAATTCTAACACCTCAAATATTCTGTTCAAAATGATATAGAGTTTTTCAACATTCTGTCATAAAGCAATGACTATATGAAAACTATTTTAATATGTATATATACATATAAGCACAAATATCTTCATCTATTTATATCTATTAGATAATTGTATTTTTGTTTTCTTCTCTCAAAACAGTTACTCAACATTTCACAAATTTTTATTAAAATTAAATATCTGTTTCCTTTACTGCCAAATTTAAAATGTTATTCGAAGTAAATACATTAAGAAGGTAAACACTGTAATTCTACATTATTTTAATATTACTCATAACAGAATCCTAGCAACAACCTGCTAATACAGTTATGAAAAACCTTCTCCCTAGCCACAGTAGTTAGTGACCCTGCTTCTAAGTGAGGACAAGTGTGTGCTTAGAGAAGGGTCTTCCAGCCACAGGGCACAGGCAGAACCACTTGCAGCTGATGCATGAGAAGTACCCTGGAGAAGTGCTATCCTGTTATCCAACAGAGGCAAGAGGGCTTCTAATCTGGGATAAGAACACAAGAATAAAGAGATGGAAGGACTACAGCCTGTGCGAGTGTCTCAGAAGGACAGCGGTTTGGATAAAAACAGGAGAGGATGATTGAGGGATTCCCAGGCACATGCATTCCGGAAAACAGGAAGAAGTGTGAATCTCTGGCCTCAGAGCAGAGTCTCACAGAACACTCAAGTGGAAGAATTTGACAAAGCAGTTGTTCTAGTTTGCTGTCTGCTGCTATAATAAAATACTGGACAAAAACAATTTGGGGGTGGATGAGTTTATTTCACTGTAGAGTTAAGGGAAGGCAAGGTAAGAATTCAAGGCGAGAGCGTGAAGCAGAAACCACTGAAGAACACTGCTTAAGTCCTTGCTTCCAGGTGTACATACCTTTCATATGCAAGCCAGGCCCACCTGACTAGCAATGGTACCTCCCACAGTGGGCTACATCAATTAGCAATCAAGAGAACGTCCCACAGAAAGTGCCCACCGGCTACCTGATGGAGGCAACAGTTCGACTGGGTTCCCTCTTAGGGGGTAATCAAGTAGACAACCACGATTAGACGTCTCAGTACTGCTGTAGGAGTATTCATCTGCAAACCAGGTCGGGGTTGGGTGTTGAAAGAAAGGCAGGGGGACAGGAGGAAAGGAAGTTAAGCATCTGTTGGTAACAAGAGCCTTGAACTAGAATCGACGGGACAGATGTGAGTGACAGTTAAGAACATAGTCAGCTGGTAGGAAGAAGACACCTTCTAATAACAATGTCAGTCTGATCTTATCTAGCCTGGATTGATGAAGACATGAATTACTTATAGACCTAACCAGGATTCCTCTCATAGCCAAAGTTAATTCAGATTTGTTAATATTTTTATTAAATGAAATTTTTCTTCATGATGTTGGGGACTGAGTCCAACACAACACGCATGACTACAGGCTCTCTACCAGTAAGATACATTCCCAGGTTGAATTAGTATTTCTAAAACAAAGAGAGAAGAACCACTCAAAGAAAACAGAATATCTCAGAGGAGAGAACACCTGATCTCACAGTCAGAAGCCCACAAACTTATTTTTGGCTTTTTGAGCAACTTTGCTTATCACTTTGCACTATACAGTGTTAAGTCTCAATCCCCTTTAGAGAAAAATGGTAAAGAAAACTAGTAAGTGAGTGTGACACAGGACAAACCCAAATCTCTGATCACAAAGCACTTAATAGGAAATCACTGCACAAACGTGAAGCCACTAGCATAGTATTGTCTGAGTACTACTAGATGTGCGTCCTTCAGCTTTACACACTGAATGCACTGCTCTGATAAGGATGTGCATGTCCACACACGCCAGCATTAAAGCCTCCAGGAAAGAAACACCCACAAGCCTTTCGCTTCTAAGCAGAAGCTCAGCCACAACCTTGACACAGTTTCCAAATACTCTATGGCTTCTATTCAACACTAACATGAAATGTAAGTTTGTAAGTTCAAATCCAGATCAACTATTTTATTACATTTATTTATGTATGAAGGAAGTCACATACCACAGCACATACATGTGAAGGTCAGAGGGAAACTTGTGGGAATCAATTCCCTCCTTCCCCCAAGAGGTCCTGGGGAATCAAACTCAGGTCATTAGACTTGGAAGCAAGCATCTTTACCACTGAGCTACCCCAACAGCCTTCAGAGAAAAAGTATTTTTTTAAATATGTATTTATTTATTATGTATACAATATATGCCTGAAGGCCAGAAGAAGGCACCAGACCTCATTACAGATGGTTGTGAGCCACCATGTGGTTGCTGGGAATTGAACTCAGGACCTTTGGAATAGCAGGCAATGCTCTTAACCGCTGAGCCATCTCTCCAGCCCCAAGAAAAAGTATTTTAAAACAAAAGAAAAAAATTATTGTACTAAACCACTGGGTGGGTGACTGTAAGTCAGATCATCCATAAATATTCATAAAAATAAAGACATAAACGAATGATGATTGGCATTTTTGCATAAAAACTGATCATAGGAATATCTGATAGACACTGGAAGCAGTTCAGGTTTCCTTCCACTTCACCAACTCATACAGCTCCTATCCCTAACAAAACCAAGCCAGGTTATTGACTCATTGCTGAAAGAGGTTCTAAACATCCGACCCCCTTTTAAGTCTTGGGTTTGTTCATAAGAAAACAGTCTAAAGCATGAATTAGATTTACATTTCCAAGAACTAGGGAAGTAAGTGTATTATAATGACACTGAAGAATATTCCTTTTCTGTTTCCTACTTCTAGATGGTCTCCCTTCTTTTCCATGATACATGATAAAAATAAAATTATTACGTAAATACAAAACTGTAATGATATAAAATAACAGTGAAGACTCTGGAGCCTTATACATATGTATTCAAATCAAACTTATAGCCATGATTACTCTTATAGAGACAACACTTCTGTTACATGGCCAGATTCTAGATAAAGCCAAAAGACTTTGTTGATAATTGACTATATTATATGAAAGAGAGAGAACTGTAAAAAAATAAAGACTGAGACTTTAGAAGGATACCATCACTAGTTCCAGGACAAGCACCAAAACTACAGAGAACCCCTGTCTCAAAAAAAAAAAAAAAAAAGATACCATCACACCAAGAAAAGCAAGGCACAGAACAGGCTAGGTAGAGAAAACAGAGTCGTATTTGAGGCATAAGGGAAACGGGAAACATATACAAAAGCTGATGTGGAGAAGCTGGCATACAGTAAGACAGTGTGAGATCATTAAAGAATGTAAACAGAAGAGGTAGGAAAAGACGAGAGTCATCCCAGCATTCTGAGGTCAAGTGAGGCTGGAGGGAAGGTGTGAAAGGAGAGCCCAGGAAGCCTGGTGCATGGAGAAGGGAATGAGCAGCTATAGTCAATGCTATCGACAGGTGAGCTGACTAGTAGGCTTAAGGGCTTAGAGGCCACTGACGGCCTTAATACAAACAGCTCTGGTGAGCAATGAAGAACCTGAACAGAGTGGGTTTAAGAAAAATGGGAGCAAGGATTGAAGACAATGCACACAGATAACTCTTCACGTTGTTTTGTCGTGAAGGCAGGCAAAGAAATTGCACAAGAGCTAACAAGAGAAAGGGCAGCAAGAAAACATGATAGAAGTCAGACTGTTCTAAGCCAATGGGAACAATTCAATAACAAGTGAAAACTGGGGTACGGGGATACAGGGAGAAGTACTGTAGGAATGAGCTGAGGCAAAGGGGTGAGACCTTCCCCCTAAATGGGAAAACCAGGCCACTGCATCTTAGTAAGGATGACTGAAGTTATGGTGCCATGCTGACCAATGGGCAGACATCACACTGGGTCATAGTTAGGAACAGTAAGGGTTAACTAGTCAGGTCCATTCTGCTGTTCCCTGGGAAGGCAGAAAGAAAGCACCCTAGCCCTGAATCCACTAGACCCCTAAGAAACCTCATTCTTAATCCGGAATTCCCTGGTTCCCTGGGAGACACCATTCAACTCAGTGTCCTCAACACACTCCTGCTTTTGCCAAGCTATGGTTAGGACTTCAGATCAAGGAAGTTACAAAGCATAAAAGAGTACCTGGGTTTCCTAAGATCTCAGTTAAGTGGACATTTCTAATTTTCTGGCCAGGCCTGATGACTTGTGACTGCCATCTTAGCAGTCAGGAGGCTGAGACAGGAGGATCTAGAGTTTGAGGCTGGTCTGAGCTAAATGGTAAAAGCCTGTTTCCAAATAACAAAGTTACTAATTTTCTTCAGTAGTTATTGCCTGCTTAGAGCACTTTAAAGTGGTGACCCTAAAAGATAATAAGCAAACAAAGTCAGAAGGAATAAAATCCAATCAGACTGCTCTGGTAAGCCACCCCAGTCCCACCCACTGTCACTTACTCAGCACAGCAGTTCTGGAAGGGTTGGATGCTAAAATCACCCTTTGTCTTCACAGCTGAGGAAACTATATGAAGTGTATGCTGTTTGCTTAGTAAACTTTAAGGGATAAAGCTAGAATTGGACCCCAGTCATTGCTAAAGAAACACCTTTATATTCAATATGTATTTTTATATTCAATATGTATTTTGTTATACAAACTACAAAAACAAGCTGAGCTTGGTGGTTACAGCTGTGTAGTCACAGTCTCCTGAGGCTGAGACAAGATAAAAAGTTCAAGGGCAGCCTGGCCAACTTAGTGAAGTTGTCTCAAATTTACAATGCAAAAAAGACTAGGGGTGTAGCTCAGTGATAGCACAACTGCTTCTGTAAAGTTTACTTTTATGTCAAATGTAGCAAGCAGATAACATGAGCTGCTGTAGAATACCCATACACATGCTGATAACATGGGCTGCTGTAGAATACCCATACACATGCAGATAACATGGGCTGCTGTAGAATACCCATACACATGCTGATAACATGGGCTGCTGTAGAATACCCATACACATGCTGATAACATGAGCTGCCGTAGAATACCCATACGCATGCAGATAACATGGGCTGCTGTAGAATACCCATACACATGCAGATAACATG
>PVIU01023224.1:0-27812 GCA_004026605.1 Ondatra zibethicus | reverse complement strand
TTATTATTATTATTATTATTTTTAAATGAGTTGGGAGATTTCACTATGTAGCCCAGGCTGTCCTCAAACTTAAGATCCTCCTGCTTCTACTTTCTGAGTGTTAGGATTACAGGGACTGGACACCATGTCTGGCCAAACTACTTCTGCTACTTGTTTGTCTTAGTCAGGGATGTGGTGAGACTCAGCTATGCTGATACCTGTAGCTATGATTTTGACACTCATTGCTTGTAGCCCTCAGATTCCCACAATGTCTTTTCCCACTTCACTGTCGACAGACATTTGAACTGTTCTATATTTGACTCCTATGCAAAAGGCTATCAATTCCTGTTTTAGTTAGGGTTACTATTGCTGTGATGAAACACTATCATAACCCAAAGCAACTCAGGGAGGAAGTGGTTTATTTTGCTTATACTTCCAGATCATAGTCCATCATTGAAGTAAGTCAGTACAGGATAGGGCTGGAATCTGGAAGCAGGAGCTGATGCAGAGGCCATGAAGAGGTGCTGCTTACTGGCTTGCTCACCATGCCTTGCTCGGCTTGCTTTTTATAGAAGCCAGGACCACAAGCCCAGAGATGGCACCACCCGCAATGGTCTGTGCTCTCTCCCATAAGTCACTAATTAATAAAATGCCGTATAGCCAGATTTTATGGAGCATTTTTGTTTGTCTGTTTGTTTGTTTTTTTTTTAATGTGTAGCCCAGGCTGGCCTCGAACTCGTGATCCTCCTGCCTCTGCCTCCTTCAGCAAATCCTACCGGCGTGCGCCACCACTACCGGCTTGTTTTGTTTTTTGAGACAGGGTTTTTCTGTGTAATTTTGGAGCCTGTCCTGGTACTTGCTCTGTAGACCAGGCTGGCCTCAAACTCACAGAGATCCACCTGCCTCTGCCTGCTGAGTGCTGGGATTAAAGGCGTGTTGCCACCACTACGTAGCTGGAGCATTTCTTAATTGGGGACCCCTCCTTTCAGATGACTCTAGCTTGTGTCAAGTTGAGATAAGACTATCCAGCACAAAACCCTTCTTCTAAATATCTCTCCTTACTCTGTGTAAATGTTTCTCTAGGATGTATACAGAAGGTGGATTGTTGTGTCAGGGGATACTTGTTTGTTGTTTGGTTGGTTGGTTTGGTTTTCAAGACAGGGTTTCTCTATATAGCTCTGGCCATCCTGGACCTCACTCTGTAGACCAGGCTGGTCTTGAACTCAGAGATTCGTCTGTCATCTCTACCTCCCAAGTGTTGGGACTAAAGGCATGTACCACCACTGCTTGGCATAGAGACTTGTAGTTTTAACTTTGCGCTATTAATTACAAAGTTTTCCAAAGTAAATATTCCAGTTTCTATCACTAGCAGTGAATGTGAGCCATTTGTCTGAGTTTACTAAGTTATAATTGACATGCAATTATATGTGTGTATGTATGTGTATTTATATATATATATGTATGTGTATATATATATTTGCTTATTTTTAAAAATTATGTTTATAAGTTTGTGGGTATGTGCACAATAGTACAGGTGCCCAACAGAGGCAGAGATCTTTTTTAATTTAATTTTATTTATTAGTAGTAGTATGTGATCATGCGTGTGCCACAGCAGTTTGTAGGTCAGAAGCCTGCTTTCACGAGTTCTTCCCACTCTTCCAGGGACTGAACTCAAGTTGACAGACTTGCATGGCAAGCCTTTTATGCAGTGAACCATTTGCTTGTTCCATGGTTATCTTTTCAAAAACTTTCCTGAGGGCTGGAGGGATGGTTCAGTGGTAAAGAGCACTGGCTGCTTTTCCAGAGGACCCAGGTTCAGTTCCTAGCACCCACATAACCCTCTGTGGCTCTAGTTCCAGAGGGTCTGGTTCCTTCTTCTGGCTCTGTGGGACCCAAACATATATGTGGTACACAAACGTAGATGTAAAAAAACACCCATAAAGTTTAAAATATAATTGATTGATTGATTGATTAATTATTAAAAGTTTTGCTGAATGGCAATTTATTACTCTGCATCTTTACCAAAATTTAATATTGGCAGATTTTTTACTCTTTGCCCACATAGTGAATACTAAATGACACTCCTGTTGTTTTTTTAATTATCTTCCTAAATACTAATTAGTAGGTTTTGGCCATTTTGACTTCTTTTTTTCCTAAGTATTTATTCAAACTGATTGCCTATTTTCTTTTATCTTTTTTTTGTTTTTTTTCGAGATAAGGTTTCTCTGTGGCTTTGGAGCCTGTCCTGGAACTAGCTCTTGTAGACCAGGCTGGCCTCAAACTCACAGAGATCTGCCTGCTTCTGCCTCCCGAGTGCTAGAATTAAAGGTGTGCGCCACCACCGCCCAGCTTCATTGCCTCTTTTCTTTGTAAAGTTTTTGTTTGTTTGTTTGTTTTGTTTTGTTTTTTGAGACAGGGTTTCTCTGTGTAGCTTTGGAGCCTGTCCTGGAACTCTCTCTGTAGACCAGGCTAACCTCAAACTCACAGAGCTTCACCAGCCTCTGCCTCCCAGGTACTGGGATTAAAGGTGTGCGCCACCACCACCTGGCATGTAAAGTTGTTTATTTTTGAGAGTCATTATGTAGCTCAGGTTAGTCTAGAAATGTAGAATGTAGCCCAGGCTGGCCTAGACTCTCAGCAGTCGAGTCAACTCAACTTCTTGAGTATTGGGACTGCATACTATTGACACCACATGGGGCTAAATTTTCTATGGATTGTCTTTTTCTTGTTGATTCAAACTCACAGAGATCTGCCTGTCCCTGCCTCTAGAGTGCTGAGACTTTAGGAGTGTTGACTTTTGTGAATGGGCTCCATCTTCAGTGTTTGTCCTGGTGGATGTTGGGAAGTGCTGTGAGGTGTCATCCCTTTCACCCAGTCCGGAATAGTAGCTGCCACACGCCGGCCCTGCCTCACTATGTGCTCTCTAGTCTATTCAATAATGGCCGTGTCAGCTCTCAGTGCTGCAATATGAACTGTCATAGATTTCCGGTGACTCCTGCCGCTCAGGAAGGTAGATTCCTACAACTAGTTATTTTCCAAGGATGTCTTGGTGTTCTTGGCTTGCTGCCTTTCTCTATAAATTGTAGAAACAGCTTTAATTTCCTAGCAGAAGTTTTAAGAATCTTTATTGGGACTATATGAATCCGTAGAGCAATCGTGTAGAAAAAAAACATGTTTACTATAGTCAAGCACATCAAAAGGACTGTGCAGAGACATTGGTGTCAGACTCCTGGGTACTGACCCTACACCAAGTCTCTTTGACCATGTGATTCTAAAGAATTTACTTCATCTTGGTGTGCCTCTGTTCTCCTACTTGAAAAATGGGGATCCTGGGCTGGGAGATACAAGCCAGTGATAGAATATGTATTTCCCATGCATGAGGCCCTAGGTTTGGTGCCCAGCAGCAAAAAGAAAAAGTAAAATATGAATCATAGCAAAGGAGAAACTGTCTTATATCAGCTGAGTAGAAGCAAACACAGCTACCTTTCTGAGAGTAACTGAAAGACTTAAGTGAGTTGTAGTGGCACCCGCCTTTAATCCCAGCACTTGGGAGGCAGAGGCAGGTGGATCTCCGAGTTCAAGGCCAGCCTGGTCTACAGAGTGAGTTCCTGGACAGGCACCAAAGCTAAAAAGAGAAACCTTTGTCGGGGTGGGGGGGGGAGACTTAAGTGAGTAAATGCGTAGAATATGGTATGTCCAAAGAATGTGGAACACAGAGTCTTAAATGTTTGAACACTGATTCTGTCTGTTCACAGATAGCTTCCTTTTGTTTTTGTTGTTGTTGTTTTTTTTTTGGTTTTTCGAGGCAGGGTTTCTCTGTAGCTTTGGAGCCTGTCCTGGAACTAGCTCTTGTAGACCAGGCTGGCCTCTTACTCACAGAGATCTGCCTGCCTCTTCCTCCCGAGTGCTGGGATTAAAGGCGTGCCCCACCACCACCCAGCTACAGATAGCTTGATCATTTTCCTTGTAAATCTATATCTAGGGACTGGAGGGATGACTGGGCAATTACTGTCCTTCTAGAGCAGTGGTCTCAACCTTCCTAATGCTGTGCCCCTCTAACACAATTCCTCATGTTGCAGTGGACCCCCCCACCATAAAATTATTTTTGTTGCTACTTCTTAACTGTAATTTTTCTGCTGTTACGGGTCATAATGTAAATGTCTGTGTTTTTCAATCGTTTTAGGCAAGCCCTGTGAAAGGGTCATTCAACCTCTAAAGGGGTCGCGACCCACAGGCTGAGAACCACTGTTCCAGAGAAACTGAGTTCAAATTCCACCACCCATGTTGGGCAACTCACAACTACCTGTAACTCCAGCTTCTGGGGATCCATCTCCTCTCTCTGGACTTTAAGGGTACCTTCATACACAAGGCACATGCACACAGAGGGACATATAAATATATAAAAGCATTTTAATAAAAAATAAAACTCTCTATAATACATATTTTATATTCCTATCTATCCCAACATGAATAGGGCACATTAGCCCATGTATGTGGAATATATTACTTGGTATTAGTATATAATATATATATAACGCATTGTATAATATACAAACATACACATACTTTTGCTGCATCAAATGGTATATCAAGCATCTCTGTGTGTATGATGTCCTCGAAGCTACTTAGTTTACTTTATGAGCTGAGTGTGATCATATTTGGTTAACGCTAGTCAGATGTGGTATCCCATGAATCACTGCTTAGAACAGACAAGAAATATGGACAGTGTGAAACTTAACATGGCCACCACTCTGTTCTAACAGGGCTGAACGTTGTTTCTGTTTCACCCATTTGACGTTTTACCCAATTGATTGATTTTTGTTGTTGAAGTTTATCCAAAAAATTGGCAGTCTGTTTCATTTTCTTTTTCCTGCTATCTCAGGCTGTGTTCAATCTCTAACTTCTTTCTCACCGGTAGCATTAAGATGTCACAGAATTTACTGCTAGACCACCCACAGAGCGCCTGGGATATTCTTAGAGTCTGTGTTTTCCAATACTCTGTGTTTTCCTGAGTTTGGTATCAGAGGTGCCATACCATTGGAAATTAAAGTCATTTTGTATGCTGACTAGCATCCAGCATAAGTCCGGACCCCTTAGATAAGAAATGTCATTCTTTGTCCATTCCTATCCCTTTCACAGAGGTCTCTGTGGAGCTATTTTTTTTAATGTATGTTCATACAAAAAAAAAAACCCTTATATACAAAAGTTCTTAGCAGTATTATCCACAAAGGAGCCCAAATAACCGTTAGTTGGTGGAAAGATAAATAAAATATTGTACACCTCTACAATGGAATATTATTTGGCAGTAAAATGGGGTGAAATCCTGATACATGCTACAGCATAGACGGGCCTTTCAGAGCATCATACTAAGCCAGACAGAGACTGCATATTATAACTCTGGGATGGTAAATTAGAACATCAAAGTTAGTCTACAGTCATACCACCCTGAACTCGCCCGATCTCATCTGATCTCGGAAGCTAAGCAGGGTCGGGCCTGGTTAGTACTTGGATGAGAGACCGCCTGGGCATACTGGGTGCTGTAGGCTTGTAAAAAAAAAAAAATAAATAAATAAAAACCATCAAGATTAAATGGGAGAATGCATAAAAAAGCAGAAAGGGAAGGAAAGCACCATCCGCCTGCCTTGCTCATGCCTCCCTCTGGTTTCAGTTCTTTGGCATGGGCTCTGTCACGTGGCTCTGACTCACGTGGGAGGCTCAGACGAAAGCTGCCAGGCTGCGTGTGATTTCACTTTGTTGGATGACAAAGAGACTCAAACTGAAACCAGTGAAAAAACCAATGTGTTCTTAATGGTTTTTACCCAAACCATAAATCCCGCCCTTGGAGAGAAGGGGAATCACCCAAGAGTTCCTTCAATATGCTCTAGAATGGTATCTCTCAAACTCTTTTCATTCGCTGATCACCTGCTCACACTGACCGAGTGTGGCCACCTCACTCCAGGAATTCACCTAAAACACTATTTCCTGAGCCTGTTCTCAATCAAGGGAGCGCAACAGTGTGAAAGGCAGAGGAATTCCAGCCTCTGGAAAGGTTCCCGGGGATACTGTCCATCAGGCAGAGCTTGCTACAAATGAAGATGGTGCCGGCTGGGGTTCCATGGATCAGTACTTACCACTTAATGGAAAATGTCATCAAATGGAGAACTAGGGAGCTGACGCTCATTTAGTGATGTGGTAGGTGGGCACCTCATGTTTGAATAGAACGTCGTCTACTATTAGAGAACTATTGTACGAAAGGGCAGGCGGCAGCACAGAGATGTTTGGTAAGCACACCCAACATCTAACTTTTGATGCAGTGTTTGTCATGGTCTTTGTGAACTTCTTTCTTAATTATAACATAAGCTGGTTTTCAGCAAAAGTGAACAGTAGAGTCTAATTCTTTTTGTTTGGATTTGTTTGCATTGCTGGGGATTGCCAGGCAAGAGTTCTGCCACTCAGCTGCATCCCTAAAGGGTCTGCTTGGATCATAGCAGTAGCTTAAGAATTCTGCTAGATGCTTTATAAATTATTCATTGCTTTGGAAAATTCTTACCAAGTATTTAGAGTTCCTAGGGCTTGGAATAGGTACATCACCAAAGAGAGTGCACAAAAACTGTTGGCATAGCAGACAAACCAGAAACTTCTCTACCCGTGTCTGGACATAGATTAGAGGACTTCAGAGACTTGGAAAACTCCTAGGCTTTATTGTTACAGGGTATTGCCTTATACTAGGCTATGTGCTAAGCATTTTAAGTAGTTTTTTACAAACTTGTTTTTTGTCAAATTCTATTAATAACACATCTCACGGGAAACTAAGCCTAGAGACATAAAGGCTATGCAACTCCTATGTCATAGCTATAACAGGAAGATGACCCTCTTTTTTGTTTGTTTGTTTTTGTTTTTTCGAGACAGGGTTTCTCTGTGTATCTCTGGCTGTCCTAGAACTCACTTTGTAGATCAAGCTGGCCTCAAACTCAGAGATCCACCTGCCTCTGCCTCCCTGAATGCTGGGATTAAAGGCATGCACCACCGCCACCTGGCAAAGATGATCCTCATTTATGGGTGTGCCATTTGCTTACCCATGTCTATAGCAGACAAAGAGAAAACATAGCCTGGCTTTTGGCTCAGCAGGTAAAGGAGCTTTTTGCATGGGCCTGCTAATGTGAGTTAGATTCGTGGAACCCACAAGATGGAGAGAGAAAACTGACTCTTGTAAGTTGTCCTCTGAATGGGATGTGTGTGCTGTGCTATGCAGTTAAGAGCATCTGTTGCTCTTGCAGAAGACCTGGGTTCAGTTCACAGAAGCCATATAGTAGTTGACAGTCATCCATAACTCCAATTTCAGGGGACCTGACACTCACTTCTGACTTCTGTGGGCACCAGGAAGACATGTGGTACGTAGGCAAAAGATCGATACACGTAAAATAAAATAAATACATCTTTTTAAAAAGATGATCTCTAGCTGGGTGGTGAGTTTGCCACAGAATCTTGCTACGTAGTCTACTCACCTGTCACTCACTGCGCCACTCGGACACTTACAATCCTGTTGCCTCAGCCTTCCAAGTACAGGGAGTACAGGCCTGGTCCACCAGCTATGATTATTGTTTTTATACCTAGTCTTGCCAAGGCCTTGGTTACAGAAGCATAGGTTCTAACCCATGCTGCCTCTCTCTCTGACTCAATGTTTAGAAAATGGATGCTTAAATGGAAGAGATATAATAAAGAATCCACTAATTAAATATACTAACTCATAAAAATTAATCACATATATATGTGTATATATCATAAGTGTAGAGTTCCCCAAGTTCTCACAAAATGAACACACCTCTTTGAGTTTTTAACTAACATAGACCTGATTTCAAATTCTGGTCCTAGCTCTTCCCACCTGTTAACTACCTCTAGGAAAAGGATTTAACCCTTAAGGGCCTCAGTTTTCTCCCTGCCCAACAGGGAAGAAATAATTGTCTTTCACAGGTATTTGTAATGAAAAGTGATATCTACATTTCCCAGACATTCTTTTCTCTAATCCTAGGGGCCCTTCTTCGCACAGATACCCCTACAGTGCATTAGATATGCAGCTGAACATTTGTATTGTTTAGTAACCATCTGGAGAAATGGTTAATAACATGAACTAGAGAAAACAAAGGAGCTGGCTGTGTAATCTCAACACTCTAGAAGCCGAGGCAGGAGAATTACCATGAGTTAGAAGCTAGCCTGGACTACACAGTGAGATCTTGGGGTTAGAGGAGAACAGAGCAGTACCTACTCCCTACTTTCATGTTTAAACCATTTACTTCGGAGATTCCTTTGAAAGTTGGTTTAGTTAAAATAGATTAGCTGGCTGTGATTACCATTAGGAGTCTGAGGCAAGAGGATCATGAGTTCCAGGCCATCCTGGACTTTAGTGAGGTTTTGTCATATATATACACACATATACATATGTATGAGGTAAAAAAAAATAATAAATGGGCTGAAGAGATGGCTCAGTGGTTAAGAGCACTGACTGCTCTTACAGAGGACCCAGGTTCAATTCCCAGCATCCACAGAGATGGCACTGGTTGCTCTTGCAGAGGACCTGGGTTCGATTCCTAGCACCCACTTAGTGGCTCACAACGATCTGTAACTCCAGTTCCAGGGGACCTGGTGCCCTCTTCCAGTCCCTTCTCACACCAAGCATGTATGTGGTACACAGATATACATACAGACCAAACACTCATATACATAAAATAAAATTAACGGGGCTGGAGAGATGGCTCAGTGGTTAAGAGCACTGACTGCTCTTACAGAGGACCCAGGTTCAATTCCCAGCATCCACATGGCAGCTCACAACTGTCTGAAGATCCAGTTGCAGGGGATCTGACATATTCACACCAATGCACATTAGATAAAGTTAAAATAAACCATAAAAATATTTAAAAAAATAAAATTAAATCTAGAAAAATTAAAACTATAAACAAAGTAGTAGATTAAAGGTGAAATCTACTTAATCATATATACTTCCTTTCATCCTTAAAAGGAACAACAGAAAAATATACAGTACAACAGTATTTAAAATATATAAATATGTAACAAAAAAGAAAGAACAAATATATGACTATATGTTTGGGGTTGGAGTGTAGGTCAGTGGTAGAGTATACTTAGCATGTTTGGGTCTCTGTATTCCAACCCTGGAACCAAAAACTTAATTAGTTAAATCAGTCAGTAAGTGGGCAGATGGCGTAAGGTGGATTGAAACAAAACCTCATAAGATCTAGCTTGTTCTAGAAGCTTGGTGGTGTCCTAGCTCCTGAGCCCCTTTCTCTACTTTGCTCTTACTAAATCTACCCCCCCCTTAACCTTCCACCTATGAATCTATAATAAACTTCACTCTTTTTTTTTTTTTTTTTTTTTGGTTTTTCAAGACAAGGTTTCTCTGTAGCTTTGGAGCCTGTCCTGGAACTAGCTCTTGTAGACCAGGCTGGTCTCGAACTAACAAAGATCCACCTGCCTCTGCCTCCCAAGTGCTGGGATTAAAGGCGTGCACCACCACCGCCCGGCTCTAAACTTCACTCTAAAAACAAAACAAAAATCTCTTTATCTTATTTGCTAGATGTGGTCTGTGGAATTGATTTTGAATGTTTTGCTACCACTCAAAGCAACTAGCAGAAGCCATTTGCCATCCAATTCAGAGGACCCAAGGAAACCTAAAAGAAACCAGTTGTGCAGGACAAACCCAGATTTTTGCTTGGTCCCACACCTTCCTGCTGTGGGTTTTCATAAAGACAACTTGATAGGAAGTAGTAAGGGACCCCGTGATAGAGAAAACCTGATTTGTTGTGATGGACCTTGTGGTACCAACAAATAACACAACACTAATGCCTCACTTTATAAAAAATAGTTTGAAAAATAGCCATAACATCTCTTATATTTTCTTCTCCAATATTGCTTTAATCCAAGGAAAACGAGTGTGCACTACTTATACCAACCTGGAATAGCATCATCCGTGAACTCCTGCCAAGCCATGGCCTGGGAAATGGGGCTTCTGGGTTTAGGCCTCAAGGGGAAAGAACAACTTAGCACTGGTTTCACAGACGACCTTGCAGAGGAGAAAGAAGGTTTTCAGAAGGTGCTTTGACAGAGTCAGCTCATGAGGTGTAGAACAGTTTGAAAGACGATGCAGGATGTGCCACTGAACTTGACTCTAAGGGTCTGAAAATTACACTTAAAACTCACCATACTCCCACCAGTGAGGAGCAAGGTTGAGGACAAAGTGAGGCGGTCAGTTTTCCTGTATGGGAGACTGTGCACACGGGTGAACATGCGCACTACATACTCTCAATGTTGGCTTAGCCAGAATATCTAGAGGCAAATTATGAAAAATAGAACTCGGCCGGGTGGTGGTGGCACATGCCTTTAATCCCAGCACTTGGGAGGCAGAGGCAGGCAGATCTCTGTGAGTTTGAGGCCAGCCAGCCTGGTCTACAAGAGCTAGTTCCAGGATAGGCTCCAAAAGCTACAGAGAAACCCTGACTTGAAAAACCAAAAATAAAAAAGGAAGAAAGAAAAAAGAAAAGAAAAGAAAAATAGAACTCAGGGTTTTTGTTTTGTTTTGTTTGAGACAGGGTCTCCCTCTGTAGCCTTGGCTAGCCTTGAATTCACTATTCAGACCAGGCAGGCCTTGAACTCACAGAGATCTGCCTATCTCTACCTCCAGAGTGCTGGGACTAAATGTGTTTGCCACCATGCCTGGCAAATGATGACCTCTCACTATCATTCTTGATGACAGAGCTGTTCTGGAAGACAGGCTTGGGGATTCCTCGGGAGTCTCTGATATCTTTCCAGGGGTACATGGAGTCAACACTATTTTCATAACAACATTAAAGTATGATTTTGTTTTATTCCCGTTTGTTCCCTCTGGCTTCCCCAGAGGCTGCATGATGTGTGGGATTGCAACAGACTGAGCAGAGAACCCAGTGACCTTCCGTTAAGCCAGCTACTCAGAGATTTGCAAAAAAAATTAAATAAAGCAGTGACATTATTCTCATTAATTTTTTGTGAGAAAAGTTATTTTTGTAAAATATGATATTTGTATTAACACATGGCTAGTTTTTTACTATTTTAGCTGAATTAAAATTTTTATATTTCCTTTCGTTTTGTTTTGTGGAGACAGGGTTTCTCTGTGTAACTTTGGAGCCTATCCTGGAACTCGTTCTGTAGACCAGGCTGGCCTCAAACTCACAGAGATCCGCCTGCCTCTGCCTCCCTAGTGCTGGGACTGAAGGCATGCATGTGCTACCACCGCCTGGCAATTTTTTATATTTCTAAGCTTTGCTTTTCAATGCATAAAGTACCTATTGGGATAACATACAGGAGCTATTTGGGGCCCTTGATAATAGTAAATGTTCAAAGGAGTCTTGAGCTAAAATATCTGAGAACCCCTGTGTCAGGCATGTGCTTACCATAGACTTTGTTGGTCTGGTACACTAATTATAATATACAAAACAAAAGCTAGGTATATAGCCTGGTGGTAGAGCACTTACCAACACTGCCAAGGTGCTGGGTTTGATCCTCACTTAGCACTGCAGAAGAGCAAAACTCAAACCGAAATAGTCCACAACACACAGAATGGCTGTGACTTTGGAGAAGTGCTGTCCTCACTAAACTAGCCCAAACCTGCGGACATGTTCCCAACAGCTAAACACCTCTGCTTTCCTGCCTATATAGTCATCTGATGGGCATTCACCTAGCATTAGGATTAATTACATCGGTTACTAAAAGAGAGAAGTCTCCTGCCCTTGTGAAACTTCTAACAAAAACTGCACTATGAAATCAGGACCATCCAGCCCTTCTTTTTTGTTTGTTTGTTTGTTTGTTTGTTTTGTTTTCAAGACAAGGTTTCTCTATGTAACACCTCTGGCTGTCCTGGAACCTGCTTTGTAGACCAGGCTAGCCTCGAACTTACAGAGATACTCCTGCCTCTGCCTCCCAAGTTCTGGGACCACAGGTGTGTGCCACCACCAGCCGACTCAGCCTGTCTGTTTTATTTGGATCAGTACATATATCTGGTATCTGTGTCTGTGGAATTGGTAGGATGAGACTCTCTGCGAGAATGCGCCCCATTCCTACTGTGGGCCAGGCCCTGGGAGGACTGTCCTGTGTAGACTGAGACTGTTCATTTGTTTCCTGGCCACCCAGACCTGAATAACACAGAAACTATTAATTACAACGCTGTTTGGCCAATAGCTTAGGCATATTTCTAGCTAACTCTTACATCTTAAATTAACCCATTTCTATTTATCTGTGTATTGCCATGAGGCTGTGGCCTACCAGTAAGATTCTGACTGGCGGCTAGTGTCTTTCCCCCATAGCTACATGGAGTCTCCCTGACTCTGCCTACTTTCTCTCTATAGCTCTGTTCGGATTTCCTGCCTGGCTCTACTCTACTAAGTCATTGGCTGAAAGAGCTTCTTTAATAGTCAGTGGTAATAAAACATATTCAAAGCTCATAGAGGGGAATCCCACATCAGTCCTATATGCATTATTTATTCAGCATCCCAACCCCATAGTAGAAGTGGTCATATGTCTTCACAGGTGAAGGCTTGGAAAGAGGTAGAGATAGAGACTTTGAGTTGTCAGCTAGTAGGGGATAGGACCAAGGGCTAGGTGTGCAACAATGGGAAAGTACTTGCCTTGGATGTGTGAGGCCCCATCTTTCACCCGCAACACAGTGGGAACCAGAGTTGGTGCGTTATTATAGCATATTTATTTCAGGCAGTCTGCTGGACTTCCCATTTACTAGTCCCCACATCCTTTTTAGGGACAGCATTGCCCAGGTGGTGTACGTGCATCACAGCACATGTCTTCAACCGTGTTCTCACGCAGATCAGAGAGCAATGGTGAAGAAACCTCTGCCCCTTCCAGGTTGGGAAACTTGCACTGCAGGTGAATCTGAGTGGCATTATCAGAAAGGAGTTGTCTAAGCTGGAGGCAGAAAAAGGTGTAGCCAGCCAACCAAGAGAAGCACGCAGAGGGGCACTGGCACGTGTCATGCTAGGCTCCAGGAAACCCTCACAGGACAGCCTGCCTTTGGCGTCATCTTTATCGCCAGAGCTAGTTCACATGTCAAATCACTTTCTTTGCCAGAGAAATTGTATAAAGTGTCTGCTTGAGGTGACCTTCCTGGATCTGTAACTGATCTTATTTCTTTCCTTTGTTCTAAATTGATTTTCGGTATTTTTTGTTTTTCTTTCTTTCTTTCTTTTTTTTTTTTTTTTTGAGACAGGGTTTCTCTAGGTAGCCCTGGCTGTCCTGGAACTCGCTCTGTAGACCAAGCTGGCCTCCAACTCACAGAGATCAGCCTGTCTCTGCCTTCTGAGTGCTAGTATTAAAGGCCTGCGCCACCACAGGGTCTCACTCTAATCTCAAACTGGCCTGGAGCTCATTGTGTAGTTAAGACTGTGTCTCAAAAATTATATATAATAATTAACAGGGCAGGGGATGTGGTTCAGTGGTAGCACACTTGCCTCCCATGCTTGAGGCCCTTGGTTCAAGGCCCAGGACCATAACAAAAGAGACAAAGACACTCTTCCATCCTACGTAGTTCACCAACTAAGCCCTCATTAGGAACACGTGATGCTCAGTGCATCTTCTTCCCGGTGGCTTCTCTTCCGAGAGTTAAGTTGCTCTGGCAGTCTCAGCGGCAGATCTGTTGCTCAGCTTATCAACTTCCCACCGACCTTTGTCCTGTTGACTTGGTAAAGTTTGGGTACACTGAAGGAGCTGGCAGAAAAACAATACATCCCTGTTCAAGCCATCCTCCCTTTGCTCCCATGGTCCCTTTCCCGTTCTCTCCACCACTGTTTAAATGAGACTCTTTCCCCACTATTCCTGAATCTGATATCCTGGAGAATACTTGTAAAAAGCAAGGTACTGGCAGACAAATATGTTTGTAACCGGCAAGAGGACATGGCAAATTGGTCCCTTTGACCATCTTGGCAAATTGATTTTGGCTTTCTTCCTTATATTTCGAATGCTGGCAGCCTGTTTTCTTGACGTCTTCAAGACCAGGCTCACACAGAAAGAGTGGTATTTGGCTGGCTGGTGTAGTCCAAGGTCATCTGAACAAGACAGTTATACTTGGTGAATTGTTTTCATAATTACTGTTTCAAATAGGGACCATGTAGAGAGAAGGACCTTTTTGCTGGTGTGGTTTCTGAACATTGGCACTGTGTTCACAGTTTATACAAGGTGATAAGAGCAGGGACTTTAGTGACACTGGCTTACTCTGTGACCTTGGTGACTTAATCTCTCTAAACCTCCTTCTCATAAGTGGGGCATCCTGTCTTCCTCAAAGGGTGATTGCAACGGTTAAATGAGATCATGTAGACTAATCACTTGGCTCAAATTTAAGCCAGGGCTTTTAGTACACATGCACATTTATTCCTAATCAACTTCCTGATCCATCTGTGGATGGCGGTACGTGTGTGTGTGTGTGTGTGTGTGTGTGTGTGTGTGTGTGTGTGTGTGTGTGTGGTGAGGGGGCAGGAGGACCTCATTGTTTAGCATGTGGTGGTCCACATGCCTGTAATCCCAGCATGTGGAAGCCCAAAGCAAGACGATCATAGGTTCCAGGCCATCCTAGGTTACATAGCCAGATTTGCATGGAAGGCGATCCTTGAAGAAGGGCTGGGGGCTGTGACTCAATGGTAAAGCACTTGCCTAGCATGCAGAAGGCCCTAGTTTCAATGTCCAACACTAGCAGTACTGCTTGAGATGGATGGGAAATAACAAGGGAAACAGAAGCTAGGCCTCAAGCAGTGTGGTACTCCTGGAGAATTCCCAGAAGGCCCAAGACAGACCAAGGCCCCCAAAGAGATGCAAGCACAGGAGGCTTGGCGGGTGGTTTGCACCCCCCAGTAGGCCCCAAGGGGGCTTCAGCTTCTCTCCCTGACCTTTGAAACACTTGCACAGGATGCAACCAAAACCTAAAGTACTTGGCAGAGTTCAGGGACTCTGTCCCAATGCTGCACCTCCTAGGACCAAGAAGGCGAGTCGTTGCCAGCACAGAGCCACATGGCCTTGTCAAGTCACTTTCTGACCCAGGCTGGTGTCCGTGAATGCTTTCGGATTCAACACAGTGAGAAGACTACTCAGCTCTGAACTCTGTGGTCAGGAGTTTAGTGTAAGTCTCCGCCTTGCCATCTGAAGGAGCTTCAACCAGTGCCATCAGTTCTCACAATACTGAGTTCCCCGTAAGCGAGTGAGGCTCACCTCACCCTGGAAACTCTCTCTGCATTTGAGACCATCCCTCTGCCACTGAGTTATATGCCCAGTCCTCAGTCCTTCTCCATCTAGGCAACAGCACCTCTGTCAGGTTGAACGCCTGGGACACGGTCCCTAAATTTGCTAGCACTTCTCAGACTCTGGCCTGTTTTTTTTTTTTTTTTTAAGTTGTAATTTTTAGACCTTGCTGCACACAGCCACACCCATGGTTGCTCAAAATTTTCAGCTTACTTTCCAGCATCTTTTACAGCCTGGCTGTGACACAGCCGCCCCTCAGCTCCCACGGCCGCACCTGCTCGGCTTCCCCGTGGGGGTCTGAGACTGAGAACCGAATCATCAGCAACCTTTCGCTTTCGGTGTGCCTCTTCCTGAATGAGCCAGGACACCCATTTTTTTTCCCCTAGCTTTTCTCTATCCTCTCAAGGGCCACATCTGAATGCTTGGGGTGGGGTGGGGAGGTGAGCTCTGTGTGCTCCTCTAGGCATCAAAACCATTTTGGTTTAAATTAAATGCCTTCCATAGGATTCATTTTTAAGAAGACTGGAGCGGTTCATTAGAAAGTGAAAGTAGCTGCTAATCCTTTTTAAATGTGAACTAGCAAGTCATTTCACACATGCACACACACGCACACACACGCACACGCACACACATATGCACACCAGAAACTAAGTACAAATGAGCAAAGACTTGGATCTTGTCATCTTTTCATTGCCCTCCTTTTGCCCAGGATAAAGATGTTGCTGCCCTTACAATGCACACTCCTGCTAAACTCCTTAGGTAGGAGAAATAATTGGCTTTTCCTTGAGGGAAGGGTAGTCACAGAGTGTGCCGGAGCTAGTCTCCTGCAAATCCCTTGGGTACTGAATAAGAAAGTCTGTCTAGCTTCCAGTCTGCGACTCTTCTCACTTTCCTTTGAACAAGGCCAACCCATTGCTCTTTTTCAGCCCAGCTCTGGCACTGAAAAAAAAAAAATCCAGTAGGGTGGCCAGAGACTAAAGGGAGCTGCGGAGAGCCAGGGAATCTGGTTTTAAAAAGAAAGCTCGCTAGCGTGTTTGTGAAGCAGAGAATACTTGAAGAGTTGAGTGGTGCTTTTGCACAGCAGCTTAATGACAGGTGACTTCTTTAGGTGTGTCACCAGTGGAAATGTTCCACCGTAGCTAAACGACGTTCTCAAAATAACCCCTGCAACGGGAGCCCCTGCTACTGGAGCAAGGGTTCAGATCAGAACTCGCCAGCCTCCCCGTTACCCTTTAGCTGTGACTTGGTGTCATCCTGCACACCTCACAGCAAAGCCCCTGGAGTGTGTTCCCTGGCACATGAAAGAAGGCTGCCCACATTACTGGAGCCAAACCCCAGGAGCTCTGCGGGCTGAGAACTTTGTCCTTGTAAACTGCTCTGGTAAAGGACTCTAAGGCAGGAGCCTGCGATAAGGAAATTGCTCCACGTTGTTTTATGGTTCCAGAATTCACCCAGTTTCCTGTAGTGTTCCACGTTCTTCTATTTGAATCATAGAAGCCTAAGAAGCCAGCATAACCTTGCTCCCACCAGCTGGAACATCCCATTCTCCCCGTCTCCGGGATATGGTATGTCACTGGGGTATTCTGAGGGACAGTCTGCATCTCTGAGTGAAATATCTACCGGATCTGGCATGGCTCCAGCATTCACATGGAAGTGGTTTTGTTTGATTTTTTTTTAATTGGGGTGAGGTATGAATTACTGTAACTTTTACCAGCCTAACTATTTTTAAGTGTGGAGGCCGTGGCATGAAGTACACTCACACCATTGTGTAACCGTCACCACCATCCGGCTCGACAGTCCTGTTCAGCTTCCCAAACTGAAACTGTCCTGAAACAATAACAACTTCCAATTTCTCCTCCCGTAACCCCTGGCAACCTCAATTCTACTTCCCGTTTCTAGGAGTCTTCCTGCTCTAGGAACCGTGTGTAGGGAGAGCAGGACAGCAGTCATTGCTGGTTATTTCACCTAGCAGAATTTCCTCAAGGCTTGTGAACTTGTGTGTGTTGGTCCCTGCCTGTCCTTTGTGTGTGTGCGCGCGTACACACATGCACATAGTGCTAGTAACAAACGCAGAACCTCATGCTTGCTAAGCAAGTGCTCCTCCCCTGAGCTACATTCCCCGCAATCTCCTTACTATGTAAAGCTAAGTAGTATCCCAGGGATGGAGAGATGGCTCAGCAGTTAAGAACACTGGCTGTTCTTGCTGTGGACCCAGGTTCAATTCTAAGTACCCACATGGCAGCTCACAACCATCTGTAACTCCAGCTCCAGCACAGCTCACACTCTATTCTGGTTTCCACTGGCACCAGGCATGCAAGTGATGTACAAACATACAGGCAAAGCAAAACACCCGTACACATAAGGTAGAACTAAATAACTTTTAGTGATGCATGTTTTAATCCTGAAACTCAGGAAGGAGAGGCAGACCTGATCTGCAAGGACTACATGGCGAGATCCTTTCTCAAAAACAAAACAATAAGAAAACCAAAAAAGACAAACAAAAAGGTAGTCTAGCCGGGCAGTGGTGGCGCACACCTTTAATCCCAGCACTTGGGAAGCAGAGGCAGGCGGATCTCTTGTGAGTTTGAAGCCAGCCTGGTCTACAAGAGCTAGTTCCAGGAAAGCTAGGACTGTTACACAGAGAAACCCTGTCTTTAAAAAAAAAAAAAAAAAAGGTATTCTGTTACCTGGGCAGTGTTAGCACATACCTTTAATCCCAGCACTTGAGAGGCAGGGGTAGGCAGATCTCTGAGTTAAAGGTCTTCAAAGTGAGTTCCAGGACAGCCAGGGCTACACAGAGAAACGCTGTCTCAAAAGAACAAAACAAACAAACGTGTCCTAGTGTGTACATTTTCCAACCCTTTCATCCCTCATTTCCACCTCTTGGCTACTGTGCGTGTAGTTTGGCTGTCAGTGTAAACATACCAATACCTTCAACTCCCCGTTTTCAGTTCTTCAGGGTATATACCCAGAAATGTCATTACTAAATCATATGCCAGGTCTATTTTTAGCTTTTCAAAGAACTGCCAAAGTTTTTCCATTCTGACCAGTGCAGACGGGCAGCAGTTTTCCTGCACTCTCGACGCACGATTTCCTGATTGTTTGGACAGCAGACATCCGAAAAGGTGTCTACCTCAGTGTCACTTGGTTTTTCTTGCCTAGTTTTTATTCTTAATTATAGACGTATAGAAGTTTTTCTAAATTTTTAGTGCATTTGTTTATTGTGGTGTGTGTGCTAATATGTGCATATGTGTGAGTGTGCGTGTGTGTGCATCTGTGTGTGAGTGTGCGTGTGTGTGCATCTGTGTGTGAGTGTGTGTGCAAGTGTGCATGTGTGTGAGTGTGAGTGTGTGAGTGTACATGTGTCTGTGTGTGAGTGCGTGAGTGTGCGTGTGTGTGCATGTGTGTGAGTGTGTGTGTGCGAGTGTGTGCATGTGTGTGAGTGTGCGTGTGTGCATCGGTGTGTGTGTGCGAGTGTGCGTGTGTGTGAGTGTGTGTGTGCATCTGTGTGTGCGAGTGTGTGTGCATCTGTGTGTGAGTGTGCGTGTCTGTGTGTGTGTGTGTGGAGGTCAAAAGACAACTTCAAGAGCTGGTTTTCTCCTAGCATGAATCACATAGCTCGCGTTCCTGGGATTGAACTCAAGTTGTCAGTCTTGGCAGCAAACCCCGTTACCTGCCGAGCCGTCTTGCCAGCATGCTTTATAGTAGTTTAATGTATGGTAGCTCTTCTTTCTGTAGTTCTTTAGTAAAGTCGTTTTTGTTGACTTCTGTCGTTGTTCTGTTTTTGTTGGTTTTTTTTTTTTAACAACATCTCTCAGACTGGCCTTAAAACTTTTTACATCAATTTAGTTCTGTGTGTGTATGTGTGTGGTGCAGGTGGAGGTCAGAGGACAACTTGCAGAAGTTGGGGCTCTCATATGGATTCTGGAAAGCACACTCAGGTCATTAGATTTTATGGTAAGCGCCTTACCCATTGGGCCGTCTCGCTGGTTCCATCAAAATGGCCTTGAACTCCCGGTTCTCTTGCCTCAGTCTCCCAAGTGTGGGACTACAGGTATGGGCTACAGCTATGGACTACATGTATGGACTACAGATATGGACTACCGTGCCGAGCGCTTTACCAAAATCGTATTTGCTATTCTCATTTGTTTCCTTCAGATGCACCCAAGAATTATTTTTTACATTCCTATATTTTATAGAAATTTTGTTTTATTCGTTTGAAGTTGTGATTGGAGTTGCATTCGTCATATAAATTTAGGATGCACGTTAAAGGCATGATGGTGCACACCTTTAATCCCAGCACTTTGAAGGTGGAGGCATATGGATCTCTTGAGTTTGAGGCCAGCCTGTTCTACAGAATGAGTTCCAGGACAGCCAAGGCTACGCAGAGACACCTTTTCTTGAAAAAAACAAACAAACAAAAAAACAAATAAATTGTATATTTTTGGTAGTCATTGGTTTCATAATGAAAATATATTATGTAGATGTGTATACCAGAAAATGTTATAATTGTCCACACTCTTTCTTCCTTTCTTCCTTCCTTCCTTTCTTTTTTTTTCTTTTTCTTTTTTTTTTTGTGGTGTTTTGAGATAGAGTCTCTCTATATAGGTCTGGCTATCCTGCAACTCACTATTTAGACCAGACTGGCCTCAACTCATAGATTTCTGCCTGCCTCTGCCTCCCAAGTGCTGGGATTAAAAGTATGTGCCACCACACCTGGTTAGTTGTCTGCTTCCTAAAGCAAAGCAATACTATATTAGGAAGAACATAGTCTTTGCAAACAAGAAGACTTGGGATGTATATATATATATATATGTATGTATGTATGTATGTATATATATACATATGGACATATATGTACACACATATATATTTATAGATGATGATGATGATGATAATGATAGGGTCTTTCTCTGTGCCTGGAGTGGTCTAGAACTTAACAATCCTCTACCCCAGTCTTCCAAGTACTTGCATCACAAGTGTGCACTCCAAGGTCCCATGAGAACTGGGTTTAAATCTCATGTCTGCTACTGACCAGATGCATGACCCTAAGGAAATGTGAGTGCACTGTTTGTGGCTATTACTCCAATAAATTCTGGCTAATACTATTAGAGTTCTCTTTAATACATTTTCATTAACCTTGGTGTGTTTTCTAGTCACACAATGACATGACTGACAATAAATGCTAATGTTAACTCTTTCTTCCCAGTATTCATATCTCTTAAATCTGATTCATGTTTTATTGAATTAGCAAGAAAAGACATCAGTGCAGTGTTATGTGATTATGTCGATTCAGTTTTGTGGGGCATTCTGCTTGGGAGAGGAGTGCTGTAACTGTTCTTTGTTAAGTCAAATACCACTGGTTGTACTTTGGATACTATATGTTAGAACAGTAAGTATTTCAGTTATTGTTAAGTGTTTTAAAATGGAAATCAGTTGTTTGGGGAGATTTATTCATTCTAGATATTATATTTATCCAAGTTACAATGTTAATGTATCCGAAAGAAAGAATAAAAATGAAAAATTCATCTTGTCTTTTTCTTTCTCTCCCTTCCTTCCTCTCTCCCTCTCTTCCTCCCTCTTTTCTTCCTTCCTCCCTCCCTTCCTCTCTTCTTTTCTTCCTTCCTTCCTTCTTTCCTTTCTTTTTAGATAGGGTCTCTCTGTGGCCCTTACCGGCTTTGAACTCACAGAGATCTGCCTTCTTCTGCCTCCCAAATGCTAGAATAAAAGGCATACCACACCCTGCCCAGTATCCATCCTATCTTGAAACAGATTAATTTTTCCTCCAAAAATACCCTTGATGTGGAGTCTTTCTGAGCCTTCCAATAGATTTGAATACAGGAATGTAGTCAATTCACTTACAGGAAGCGTTTTCCTTCCTTGGGTTCTGTGACCAGTTTCTTTATATGATAGGAATCTGTACCTTAGTTCATATATAATTTAAGTTCACAACACATTTTTATCGATTCCAATTATATAATGAAACTTAGAACATTTAATCACAAATCATGGGGGTTAAATTCAGTCATCTTTTTAAATACTTATTTATTTCCTTTCTGTGTGTACACATACATACACGCCATAGCATCTGTGTGGAGGGTGGAGGACACCTTGCAGGAGTCAATTCTTTCCTATCGTATGACTTCTAGGCATCAAACTTAGGTTGTCAGGTTTGGGAGCGAGTACTCTCATCCAGAGAGCTATCTCATTGGTCATAATTCTATATTCTTTTTTTTGTTTTTTGTTTTTGTTTTGTTTGTTTGTTTTGAGGCAGGGTTTCTCTGTGGCTTTGGAGCCTGTCCTGGAACTAGCTCTTGTAGACCAGGCTGGCCTCGAACTCACAGAGATCCGTCTGCCTCTGCCTCCTGAGTGCTGGGGTTAAAGGTGTGCGCCACCACCACCCGGCTAATTCTATATTCTTAAACTAGATTGTATTCTTCTGATTTAGGATCACTGTCATTTTCATAACAATTTTTTCATGATATGAAAGAAATTTTTTTCTTAATTTCGATTTGCTTTTGTTTGTTTCTGTTGCTTTTCCTTGAGACAGGGTCTTACTTGGTAGTCTAGGCTATGCTGGAATTCATTTTGTTGCTTAGACTGGTCTTTAACTTGTGGCAATCCTGGTTCTGATAATACAGAAAATGAATCAACTCCCACAGGTTGTCCTCCCACCTCAACATATACACACCATGGCAAAAATACATGCTCACACACGCATATACATACAATGCATAAATATGTAAATGTAATTTTAAAAAACTTTAAGGGACCGGGCGGTGGTGGTGCACGCCTTTAATCCCAGCACTCGGGAGGCAGAAGCAGTCGGATCTCTGTGAGTTCGAGACCAGCCTGGTCTACAAGAGCTAGTTACAGGACAGGCTCCAAAAGCTACAGAGAAACACTGTTTCGAAAAACCAAAAAAAAAAAAAAAAAAAAAACTTTAAGGGATATAATCCTTAAACTTCCAAGCTTCTACTCACAGTAATTGAAAATGTAATTTCCACAATAATGTCTACATATATCCTGTTTTCTGA
Organism: Ondatra zibethicus; assembly: GCA_004026605.1. NCBI lineage: Eukaryota > Metazoa > Chordata > Mammalia > Rodentia > Cricetidae > Ondatra > Ondatra zibethicus. Next base: position 5,520 of record PVIU01023224.1, on the reverse strand, counting down.
GCTTTGCTAAAGCTAGAGGTTAAACTTTTCAAATAGGTTTTACTCGTTTGATGGGGGAAGAATCTTACTGTGCTTTATTATTCTTGATACCGAATTATCACAAAATGTGATACTAAATATTCATATGTCTTCTCCTGTTAATTCTTTCTTTCTGTCCTCTGTGTACTTTGAAGTCTTGAAGTGTCCATTTCACTGATTTAGAACATCATAATTAAGAGAAAAAGCTTGGAGACAGAGGCAGATGGATCTCTCTGAGTTCTAGGTCCACCTGGTCCATATAGGGATGCCAGAACAACCACAGCTCTGTGCTTAGACCTTGGAGCTGACGGCTGGATGTTGTGCTCCGTACCTCTAATCCCAGCAAAGGCCGAGGCAGAAGGATCTCTGTAAGTCCCAGCTCATCCAGAGCTACAGTGTGACCCTGACTCAAAACAAAGAGTGGAATTTAGACTGATGCCCTTCAAATCTTTGTCTTGCTATTTATTTACTAGCTATGCCCTGAGTATGTCACTTCTGAACTACTTAGTATGTACATTTAAAAGTGGAGCTAATTAGGGGGCTGAAGATGGCTTAGAGGTTAAGAGTGGGTCCTACTCTCACAGAGGACAAAGCTTTGTCCCACAAAATACCAAGCACAGCAATAACAATAAAACCAACCATCAAACCACTAAAGTAATTTCATTCCAACAATTTAAAATGTTCTGTCATCTATAGTACAGAAGGAAGGGTTCAGGCAGCAAGTCAGAGGACTTGGATTCCAATTCAGCCTTCACCATTCGGCAGCTTTTAAATTGGATATATTATTCACTGTTAACCAATAGCTCTCTTTTAAAATGATTGTGGAAAAAAATCCACATTTGGACCAGCAAGATGAGTCAGTGGATAATGACGCCTGCCTGTACACAGGCTTGACAACCTGAGGTCAGTTCCCAGAATGTATAGTGCAGGGAGAGGAACAGCTCCTGAAAATTGTCCTCTAATCTCTACACGAATGCTGTGGCACACATGTGCAAGCATTCACATGCATGCATGCGCGCGCACACACACAAACATACACTAATAATAATAAATAAAACACAGGGGCTGGAGAGATGGTTCAACAATTAGGTGCACTGGCTGCTCTCCCAGAGGACCTGGGTTCAATTCCCAGCACTCACATGGCAGCTCACAACTGTCTATAACTCCATTCCCAGGGAATCTGACACCTTCATACCAAATGCACATAAGATAAAGTTACATAGATATTTTTAAAAAAATAAATAAATAAAACACAAACTTTAAAAAATTGTAAAATCGCTGGGCAGTGGTAGCACATGCCTTTAATCCCGGCACTCAAGAGTTCAAGGCCAGCCTGGTTTACAAGAGCTAGTTCCAGGACAGACTCCAAAGCTACAGAGAAGCCCTGTCTTGGAAAAAAAAAAATTGTAAAATCAAAACTTACTCCAAATTCACCTGAAATGAGACCAAATTGACCAATCGTAGTCTTCAGATTCGTATGCTTCTATAAAATAAGCCAATGTTTCAATGACTCCAAAACTTTTATGACATGGAGCTGGAGAGATGGCTCGGTGGTTAAGAGCAAATGCTGCTCTTCCAGAGGACACAGCTTGAGTTCTCACTTCCCACATCAGGTGGCTCAAACTCGAGCTCCAGATACCCACCTTCTGACCTTCAGAGGCTCTGTGCTCACCTCTCTCTCTCTCTCTCTCTCTCTCTCTCTCACACACACACACACACACACACACACACACGCATGCACATATACACAATACAAATAATTTTAAAAATAAAATAATAAAATTTTAAAATTACATTTACAAAAATGTATAACTCATTTTCATTATAATGGTTTTATCATCTTACCTACAGTGGTATAATATAACTTCAACAATATTATCAGAGATTATGAGAAATTTATTTATTTTTGTTTGTTTGTTTTAAGACAGGGTCTTCTTCTGTGGAGCAGGCCGGCCTCACACTCAGGACATCCACCTGCTTCTGCTTCTGTAGCTCTAGGACTAAGGGCAAGAATTTTGTTTTATAAGCACCTCAAACACATATACATTCAGTAATCTCCTTGTACTTGTACGGGATCATTAATATGTGACAGTTTAGGAACAGTGATCTACCGGTAGCACTATTCTATTTTAAAGAAGCGATTGCATAGGGAATTTGAGTGAATTAAGGTGTGTATGTTTGGCTGCGGAATGTAGTTATTAAGTGTCTAATTTTAAGGGCTAGAAATGTGACTTCCTTGCTAGAGTAAGTGCCTAGTATGCCGAAAGCCCTGGGTTTAATTCCAGCACCACATAAAAACCGCGCATGGTGGGACACACTTGTAAATCCTAGCCCTTGGGAGGTGGAAAGGAGGGTCAGAAGTTTAAAGTTGTCTTTGGATACATAGTGACTTTGAGCCCAGTCTTGGCTACAACAGACTGCTCCAGAAAAGGAAGCAAAAGAAGAATCTAATTTAAACATATACAAGAGCTGCAGTTCACTGAGAACCTGCCATGGGCCAGGTACTTTACTTGAATCTTTCTGCACACCCTCTCCTTTCATCCTCCGAGCTGTGAGTGGCCACAGCTCTTCTATGCAAAGGAACCAGCGTCCCTCCAGGTGGACACCTGTCCTAGCATCATAGGCAATCAGTATCGGAACAAGGGCAGCTCCATCCATGTTCGCCCCACTGCAGCCTACCCGTGTGGTTTTCATTTTGTCCAATAAAATACAATTTCAAAGATGTTGCAGAGGGAGGGAAGACCTTTACCCTAAATCTGAGTTTTGAGTTTAAGAATAGGCAGAAAATACCACATGTATGAAGTTGTCTTATTTGTTGTTGTTTCTCGAGACAGGGTTACTCTGTGTATAGCTCTGGCTGTCCTGGAACTCGCTCTGTAGACCAGGCTGGCCTCCAGCTCACAGAGATCAGCCTGCCCCTGCCTCCTGAATGCTGGCATTAAAGGTGAGCACCACTGCTATACAGCTTAGAAATGTATTATAAAGGTAAATTATGGAAGGGATTTGAAGTGAAGAGGGTCACGTGCTTTACAGTTGGCTACCAGTCTTATCCGTCACATTCTCTAAATAATTGCATCAGATCCTTGACTTTAAAGATTCTTAGTAGGGCAGGGTGTGATGGCATACACCTTTAATCCCAGCACTAGGGAGGCAGAGGTATAGTCAGATTTCTTGTGATATAGAGGGGAACCTGGTCTCCGTACTGAATTCCAGGACAGCCAGGGCTATTTAAAGAGACCTTGTCTCAATCAGTTAATTAATTAAAATAAAGACAGTTACTTGGGCTTGTGAGGTGGCTCAATGGGTAAAGGCACTTAAAACCAAGCCCAAAAGCCTGAGTTTCATACTTGGCACCCACAGCGTGGAAGGAGAGAACCAACTCCTTCAAATTGTGTTAATCCCACCAGGCGAGAAAAAGATTACTATCACATTTATGAGCTGAATTTGGAGAGGGCTTTATTAAATACTGGTCAGAATGATAGACACTGGCCAGATTCATATCCAGGATTCTTAGAGTATGGTGGTGAATCACATTAGTCAGCGGTTTATAAAGGCAAAACCTACAAGGCTACATGCTTCCCGCCTTCGTCCCATCAGGGGTAAGCATAGATCGTGATTACCTCCTGCCTCCACAGCTCCTTCCTACACAGGATCAAGCATAAGCTGTGCAGCTGGGGCAACCAAGCTTGTTTACAGAAGTGAAAACAATTTATCTCACGTGAACAGCAGCCCCCAGCTTTCCAGGAGGTCATCTGTCCTGGGGCAAGTGGGGCTTACAGCTTAGAGGTATTTTGTTTTATAGATCTCTTAAGCACAGTAATTTAAACTTAAAACACAACCATTACAGTTGTCCTCTGACCTCACAGGTACAGGCAAGTTCGTGAGTAAATAAAACACAATTAAAAATTTAAAATTAAGATAGTTACTTCCAGAGCCAGAACTGTAGCTTAGTTGGCAGAGTTCTTACTTGCCTGGGTTCTGTCCTTAGCACAGAAAACGGGAAAATAACAGAGGTAATTACTTCACGTAATGGGTTTGATGCATTTTTCTTTTTATAACACAATCATTACATGTCAATTGTAAAAAAAAATAGATATAAAATAGAGACAACCAGAATGAACAAAAAGTAACCTCTTATAATCCCATTACCCAGAAATAAGAACTGCTAAAATTGCCAGTGCCCATGGCCTTTGTCTTTTCCTCGGGAGGGTTGAGACTGGATCTCACTATATAACTCTGGCTGTCCTGGAACTCAATATGTAGACCAGCCTGGTCCTGAACTCACAGAGATCCGCCTGCCTCTGAGTGCTGCCATCAAAGGCGCGCGCCACCACATCTGACTTCCACATTTCTATATGAGTATAGTTTTTTGCTGTTACTTAAACAGAATTTTAAGTAACTCCTCCCGAGTGCTGGGATTAAAGACGTGCTCCACCAATGCCTGGCTTGATTATATATTTATAGTCAGTTTTTTCCCCCCACTTAAAAATATATGCAATCAGGAGGCAGAGGCAGGCAGATCTCTGTGAGTTTGAGGCCAGCCTGGTCGACAGAGCGAGTGGCAGGACAGGCTCCAAAAGCTAGAGAAACCCTGTGTCAAAAAAACAGAAACAAACAAAAAATGTATCATGAAGGGACTCAGATGGCTCTGAACTCCTGCTGCTCTCCCAGAGGACCAGAATTCAGTTCCCAGCACCCACGTTAGGTAGCTTACACCTCCCTCTAACTACAATTTTTGGTCAACTGACACCTTCTTTGGATGTCTGTGGGCACTGCAATACATGAAGTGTATATACATTCAGCATTCACACATATGCATAAAATAAAAGAATCTTTAAAAATATATCATTAACTTAAACCAGGTGTGGTGGCACATGCATGCCTGTATTTCCACTACTCCAGAGTTGGAAACAGCAGGGTCAGAAGTTTAAGATCAGGGTCATCGTTGAGCTACATAGTGAGAACCTGGGCTACGTGAGACCCCACGATATATTCACACACATATAGATCATATAACATAGTATATAATATATATAAAACATTTCTTTATTTTTCATATGTGTGTGTGTTTGCCATAACATGCATATGGAGGGCAAAGGAGAATGCGGATGCATGGGTTGGGCCCTGGGAATCCGATGAGATTAGGTGTGTTCTGATGATATGTTGGTCCTAGGGATCGAACTCAGGTCTCCAGGCTTTGTAGCAGGTGTCTTTACCCACTGAGCCATCTCTTCAGTCCACATCATGACATTTTGAAGTGTAATAGAGTATCTTCTCCAAGATTATTTTAGTGGGAGCAGAGTGCTCTGTTCAGAGAACTAAATCAGATCTTAGAGCCGGGCGGTGGTGGCACATGCCTTTAATCCCAACACTCGGGAGGCAGAGGCAGGCGGATCTCTGTGAGTTCGAGGCCAGCCTGGTCTACAAGAGCTAGTTCCAGGACAGGCTCCAAAGCCACAGAGAAATCCTGTCTCAAAAAACCAAAAAAAAAAAAAAAAAAAA
>PVIU01023223.1:0-27805 GCA_004026605.1 Ondatra zibethicus | reverse complement strand
TCTCCTTACTTATTTCCAAACTGACTATACAAGTTTGCACTCACATCAGCAATGCAGGAGTATTCCCTTTACCCCACAGCCTTTCCAGCATAAGCTGTCATCAGTGTTTTTAATTTTGGCCATTCTGACAAGTGTAAGATAGAATCTTAATGTTGTTTTGATTTGCATTTCTCTGATGTCTAAGGATTGTGAACATTTCATTAAGTGTCTTTCAGCCATTTGAGATTCTTCTGTTGAAAGTCCTTTTTAGGTCTGTACCCCATTGTCTTATTGGATTATTTATTCTTTTGGTGTCAAATTTCTCAACTTCTTTGTATATTTTGGATATCAGTCCTCTTGCCTATGTGGAGTTGATGAAGATCTTTTCCCATTCTGTAGGCTGCTGTTTTGTCTTGCTGACTATCTCTTGCTTTAAAGAAGCATCTCAGTTTCAGGAGGTCCCATTTATTAATTGTTGCTCTCAGTGTCTGCTACTGGGTTTATATTAAGGAAGTGGTCTCCTGTGCCAGTGTGTTCAAGTGCACTTCTTAATTTTTCTTCTATGAGGTTCAGTGTGATTAGACTTGAGTTTTGTGTATGGTGATAGATATGGATCTATTTGCAATCTTCTATATGTTGATATTCACTTGTGACAGCACCATTTGTTGAAAATGCTTTCTTTTTTCCATTTTGTATTTTTAGCTTCTTTGTCAAAAATCTGGGGTTTATAGGTTTGTAGATTGATATATGGTTCTTCAATTCAATTCTTTTAGTCTTCCTGTCTCTTCTTACCCCAATACCAGGCAATTTTCAATACTGTACCTCTCTATAGTTTGACATCAGGAATGGTGATCCCTCCAGAAGTTCCTTTATTATACAGAATTGTTTGGACTGCCCTGGGATTTTTTTTCCCTATGAAATTGAGTATTTTTCTTTCAAGGTCTGTTAAGAATTTTGCTGGGATTTTGATGGCCATTGCATTGAATCTTTAGGTTGGTTTTGATAGGATTGCCATTTTTCCTATGTTAATTCTACCTATGTAAGAGCACGGGAGATCTTATCATTTTCTGGTATTTTCTTCAGTTTCTTTTTACAAAGATTTAAAGTTCTTGTCATGCAGGTCTTTCACTTGTTTTGTTAGAGTTACCCCAAGATATGTTATGTTTGTTGTGGCTATTGTGAAGGGTGATGCTTTTCTGATTTAATTCTCAGTCCATTTATCCTTTGCATAAAGTAGTGCTATTGAATTTTTTGAGTAATTCTTATATCTTCCTAAATTATTGAAAGTGTTTATGAGTTGTAAGGGTTCCCTAGTAGAGTTTTTGGGGTCACTTATATATAATTTCATATCACCATTAAACAGGGAAATTTTGACTTTTTTTCCAATTTGTATCCCCTTGAACTTCTTTAGTTGTCTTATTACTCTATCTAGGGGTTCAAGTACTACATTTAATAAATATAGGGAGAGCTGAAAACCTTTTCTTGTTCCTGATTTCAGTGGGATCATTTTGAGTTTCTCTCCATTTAGTTTGAAATTGACTATTGGCTTGTTATATATTGTTATACAACAATCTGGTCTTGATTTAATTTTAGTAAGTGATATTTATCCAGAAGATTGCCTATTTCTTTTAAGTTTTCCAATTTTGTTAAATATAGGTTTTTGAAGTATGATCTGATGATTATCTGGATTTCCTCTGTGTATGTTATGTCCCCCTTTTCATTTCTGATTTTGTTAATTTGGATTTTCTCTCTCTCTGCTTTTTGGTTAGTTTGGATAAAGTTTTGACTGTTTTGCTGATTTTCTCAGAGAACCAACTCTTTGTCTCATTGATTCTTTGTATTATTTTTTGTTTCTATTTTGTTGATTTACACTCTCAATTTGATATTTTCTGTTCTCCAGTCCTTTGGGTGAATTTTCTTCTTGTTGATCTAGAGCTTTCAGGTATTCTGTTAACTTGCTAGTGTGGGATTTTTTTTTCAGGTTCTTTATGTAGACATTTAGTGATTAACACTGCTTTCATTGTGTCCCATTAGTTTGGGTATGTTGTTAAATCATTTTTTGTTGAATTTTAGGAAGTCTTTAATTTCTTCATTTATTTTCCCTTGACCCATTGGTGATTTATATGTGCATTGTTCAATTTCCATGTGTTTGTGGGTTTTTTGAAATTACTGTTACTGTTGAATTCTGACTTTAAGTCATGATGGTCCAATAGGATATATAAGGTTATTACAAATTTTTATCTATTGAGATTTGCTTTGTTACTGAGTATGTAACCTATTTTTGCAAATGTCCCATGAAGTGTTGAAAAGAAGTTATGTTCTTTTACGTTTATTGATGTCTGTTAAATCCATTTGAATCACTGCTGTTAGCTCCCATATTTCTATGGGAGAAACAGACCTAGCCAGTGGAAAAAGTGGGGTGTTAAAGTCTCCCACATTAGTGTGTGGGCTTAATGTGTGATTTAAGCTTTAGTAATGGTTTCTTTTACATATTGGGGTGCCCCTGTATTTGTGGCGCAGATTTCAGAATTGAGATTTCCTCTTGATGGATTTTTCCTGTGACAAGTATGAGATGTCCTTCTTCGTCTCTTTTGGTTGATTTTAGTTTGAAGTTTATTTTGTTAGATATTGGACAGCTACACTGCTTGTTTCATAGGTCCATTTTATTGAGAATTTTTTTCTCCATCTTTTACTCTGAGGCAGTGTCTGTCTCTGATGTTGAGTTGTGTTTCTTGTATGCAGCAGAAGGATGGATTCTGTTTATGTGTTCAATTATGTTAGCTTACGTCTTTTTATAAGTGAATTGATTCCATTTATATTAAGTGATGTTAATGATCAGTGATTGCTAGTTCGAGTTATTTCGGTTTTTGTTGTTGGTGTTGTTCTTGTTTGTGCTTTTCCCTTCTTTGGGACTTGCTACTGTGAGATCACCTATTGCCTGTGTTTTTGTGGGTTTATCTTACTTCTTGGGTTAAAGTTTTTCTTCTATTACTTTGTGAAGGGCTGAATTTGTGATTAGGTATTGTTTAAATCTGGTTCTTCCTAGAATATCTTGTTTTCTTCCTCTATGGTGATTGGATATTTTGCTGGGCATAGCAGTCTATCCTGACATTCCGGGTCTCTTAATGTCTACTTAATGCTTGACCAAGATCTTCTGACTTTCATGGTTTCCGTTGAGAAGTCAGGTGTAATTCTGATAGGTCTGCCTTTATATGTTACTTGGCTTCTTTCCTTTGCAGTTCTTATTATTCTTTTTTTACTCTGTTTAGTATTCTGATTATTATGTGGCAATGGGACTGTTTTCTGTTTCTTTGTATGTTTGTTTGGTTGGTTTTGGTGTCCAGTCTATTTGGTGCTCTGTAATCTTCTTGTATTTTCATAGGCATGTCATTCTTTCGATTGGGAAAGTTTTCTTCTATGATTTTGTTGAATATATTTTCTGCACCTTTGAGTTGTACTATTTCTCCTTTTTCTATCCCTATTATTCTTAGTTTTGTTCTTCTTATGGTGTCCCATATTTCCTGGATGTTTTGTTTTAAGCTTTTGTTAGATTTAACATTTTCTTTGACCAGTGAATCTATTCCCTCTATCGTATCTTCAATGCCTGAGATTCTCTCTTCCTTCTCTTGTATTCTGCTCTGTGGGCTTTCATTTGTGGTCTCTGATTGTTTACCCTCTATTTTCCATTTCCAGAATTCCCTCAGATTGCGTTTTCTTTATTATCTCTATTTTGGTTTTCAAGTTTTGAATAATTTCTTTCACCTGTCTGATTGCTTTTTCTTGGTTTTCTTTAAGGGTTTTGTTAATTTCTTCCAACTTTTTGCTTGTCTTTTCCTCCACTTCTTTGAGGGAATTTTTCATTTCCTCTTTAAGGGTCTCAATCATTTTCCTAAAGTTATTTTTATGGTCGTTTTCTTCTGCTTTATCTATGTGGGGATGCTCAAGCCTTGCTGCTGTAGAGCCAGTAGTTTTTGGCGGTGCCCTGTTGCTCTTTGTGTTGTTGAGTATGTTTTTACCTCGTTGTTACCCATCTTTTCCTTTAATTGGTATAGTCCGGAATGTGTCTTTGGTGATCAATCCTCCAGGTGTCACTATGTCCAAGGTTCAGATGGTCACTCCTAGAAATAGAGTCAGGGCAATGGTTCCAGTTGCTTGGTGCTCCTAGAGGTTGCTCAGGCTTGCCTGTCTGCTGCTGGAGGTCATTTGGCCCTTGCCTGCCTTCTCCTGGTAGACACTTGGCCTTGCCTGCCTGCTGCCAAAGTTTGCTCAAGTCTTTTATACATGCTCCTGGAGGACACTTGGTACTACTGGAGGTCACTGGGCAATCCCTGAGTCTGTGCAGGCCTTACCTGCCTGATTCTGGAGGTAACTTGACTTTCCCAGAGGTCACTTGGACATTGCTTATCTGCTCAAGGAGGTTGCTTGATGCTCTGAGAGGTCATTTGGGCCCTGTCTGCCTACTCCCGAAAGTCACTTAGCACTCCCAGGAAGTTACTCAGGCCTTGCCTGTCTTCTCACAGACGTCACTCAGTGGAGAGTTTGTTTTATATTGGTAGAGAGAAGTAATCTTCCTGAGTTTTCACAAATATATGTGTGCCCACATGACTGAGATGTAATCATGAGATGACATGTACACATTAAATGAAAATGCATGATAATGGGGAGATATCATAGCTGTTACTTCACAAGTGAAATACAGATGAAAGCAACAGTTTGCAGTGTCAGTGGTCCTCCTGGCCTTGCTGGGCAGAGGTCGTCCATCTGAGAATAATTTCGCTGTTGGGTTGACATCTGAATAATCAATTGATAATATAAGCTATAATTGTGTCATGGCTCACAACAGCTCATGATAAATACTCCTGATGCCACTGTCCAAGAGTCAGCCTGATGCTAAAGGGAAGAAAATATGATTAATTCCATTGGTAGAGGAAACCTCAAAGCAGCATAGTATAGACTCTGTCATGTGCTTATTAATGATAACGCTAATGGATACTTAAAATGAAATGGAGAAACTGAAAAAGGAAAACTACAAAATGTACAATTTAAGGAGAAATTGGGCATCAGGACGTGGAATGGAGATAAGTTGTATGCTCAAGGAGATAAACAGATTAAGAAAGGGCATAAAGGGAGTGGTTATCTCAGGGTAAGACCCCACGCAGCTAAATTTTAAACGTGTGAAAAGGAATTTAAAAAAAAACTTAGAGCTGTATGTGGTGTTACATGCCTTTAATCACAACATTTGGAAGGAAGAGGCTAATAGATCTCTGAGTTTGGGTATAATTTGGTCTACATGTAGACAGAGGATGTTTGTTCATTTTCTGGCAGCCCAGAGTCAAAATAATCGTGCAGAAACTATATTAATTGCAATACTGTTTGTCCAATAGATTCAGCATACCTCTAGCTAGCTCTTACACCTTAGATTAACCCATTTCTATTATTCTGTGTATTCCTACAAGGTTGTGGTAAAGTTCCAACTTCTGTTTCCTTCAGCAGCTACATGGCATCTCTCTGACTTGACCTTTTTCTCTTCTATCTCTGCTTGGAATTCCTGTCTTGCCCTATACTGCTCTGCCATAGGCCTAAAACAGCTTCTTTATTAACCAATGGTAATAAAACATATTCACAGCATACAGAGGGTAGTCACCCATCATACAGAGAAAGTACAAGAACAGTCAAGGAAAGGTACCGAAAGTAACCATTGAAAACAGAAAGCTGGTGAAGATGTAATTGACCAAGGGGGCCATGTTTTAGCCCCAACCAGCAGCAGAACTTGGCAACTTTGGCCATGTGATTCTGGCTTAAGGAGAGAAGAAAGGGGTTATGGAATTTGCTCCTATGACAAAAGAAAACTTCTGAAGCCAGGCATGTGTCAGGAATATCCCTGAATGGAGGCCTGGAGTGTCCATTGTGTGAAACTGTGAAGTTGAGATTGTGTGAAGCTGTGAAGTGGAAGCCTGGATTGCCTTTGAATCTCCAAGATGTTGGAGACACCAGAGATGTGGGACAGCTGCAGAGGAAAGATGCTAACTGGGAGTGGAAGTCACCCAAGAAAAAGAAGTGAGTTGCAGCAACAAAACTGAAAAGAGATAGAGATCTGAAGAGAATGTTTACATTAGACATTAAGGTATAGAGTTTGTACTTTTCCCATATGGGTTTTGATCTGGCTTTGAGCCAGTACTTCCTCACTGTGCTCCATTTCCTATATTTTGGAATGGTAATGTATATCCTGTGCCATTATATGTGGGAAATATATGATCTGCTTTTTGACTTTTATTTTATAGAAGATACAATTAAGATATTGCATGAGGTTAAGAAGATACTTTGAACTTTGAAACGTTGTTGAGACTGTGATAGACTATGGGGACATTTGAAGTTGGAATAATGCACTTTAACTATGATATTCTTATAAGCTTAGGAAGCCAGGGGGTGAAATTTGGCATTTTGAATGAATTTGACCCCAATAAACTCATATGGAGTTGCACTATTAGGAGGCATGACTTTATTACAGTAGGTGTAACATTGTTGAAGAAAGTGTGTCACTGTGGAGCTGGGATTTGAGGTCTCATATGTGCTCAAGCCACACCCAATGTCTCAGTTTACTTCCTGTTGGCTGGGATCAAAGATGGAGATTTCTCAGCTCCTACTTCGGCAGTATGTCGGCCTTCACATCGCTGCATCCTACCATGATGATAATGGCTGAACCTCTGAGCTGTAAACTACCCAATTAAAAGCACTTTATAACAGTTGGCGTGTTAATGGTGTCTCTTCAGAGCACAGAAACCCTGACTAAGGCACTATTCTTGGGCATATACTTAAAGGAAACTTACCACAAAAACAATTGCCCAATACTGCACATTGCTGCTCTATTTATAATAGTCTGACACTGGAAATAATCTAGATGTCCCTCAACAGAATGGATAAATAAAATGTGATATGTTTATAAGATATAGTATTATTTAGTCATTAAAAATTAAAATTATGTAATTCACAGGTGTAGAGGAGGGCCTGCTTGTTTGTCCGGGCCACCTAGCTAACTTAGCTCTAAAATAACCACGCAGAAATTGCATTAATTAAATCACTGCTTGGCCCATTAGCTCTAGCATCTTATTGGCTAACTCTCACATTTTGATTTAACCCATCTTTATTAATCTGTATATCACCATGTGGCAGTGGCTTACTGGCAAAGATTCAGCATGTCTGACTCTGGTGGCAGCTCCACAGCGTCTCTTTGACTCTGCCTTCTTCCTCCCAGCATTCTGCTCAATATCCCTCCTACCTAAGTTCTGCCTTATCAACAGGCCCAAAGCAGTTTCTTTATTAACCAATGAAAGCAACACAAAGACAGAAGGACCTCCTACACCATACAGGTATATGAATGGAAGAAGAAAAATGTTTCCCAAAGGTATATGTTTGCTTATATGTGAATATTAGCTATTAAATCAATGATAATCATGCTGTAATTGGTAGAATCATAGTGGTTAGGTATAGAGGAAGGGTCTTGGGGACAAGTTGTTAGAAAAGGGAAACAAAATTGATATTTATGGGTAAATGGGACAGCTTGATTGGAAGAAGCAAGTAGGGAAGGGAATTGGAGGGTGAGGGAAAGCATACACAGAGAAAGACATAAAATTAAGGGCCATTTGAATGTTAGTATGGAAACTTAATATAATAGAAGCTTCCTAAAATATATGCATATTTGAAGGTGATTATTTAAATCATCAAATGCTGGGAGATACAGTGTCCCAACTTGCCAACAAATAGAGTCTTCCTCCTGAGATTGTGTTACATTTAATTGTACTGTTGGCCAAAGGGGTTCCATGGGAATTCCTAAACAAGCCAGGCTGTTGCTAAGATTAGAGGTTGTCTCCCACAAACTGAAGGCAAGACCCTGCTGCTGAAAACAACACCTATACAACTCATTGTACAACAAGAAGTTGAACTGTTGCCTAAAGAGGGTCTTCATGCCTAACTTCTAGTGTCATTGGCACAAGAAAATGCTCTGAATGCTATCAGGGAAAAAATGTAAACACCAACCCAGCCACAAAACTTTTGACCTGCAATGGTGTTTTGCTTGTAAGATAAGCTAGTACAATGGGAACACAAAGCTTGTGGGAATAACCAACCACTATCTGATTTGACTTAAGGCCAACTCCAGAAGATGGAATGCATACCCAATGTGGTGGTTTAGTAACAATGCCCCTCCACTGGCTCATATTTGGATGCTTATTCAGAGGGAGTGGAATTGTTTAATAGAGTTAAAAGGATTAAGAGACATGGCATTGTTGGAAGATGTGTTTTAAAGGGCTCATAGATGAAAGCGTAGTCACAAAGGAAATGAAATCTTTAATAGAATTTGAAGAATTTGATGGTGTGGCATTGACTCTCTCCTCTCTCTCTCTCTCTCTCTCTCTCTCTCTCTCTCTCTCTCTCTTTATGGTATAGCTTTCAGAACTACCCCTTTCTACCACCATGTTCCATGCCATGATGATAATGGACTAAACCTCTGAAATTGTAAGCAAATTGTCTCCAATTAAATGTTTTCTTTCATAAGAATTGCCTTGGCCGTGGTATCTCTTCACAGGAATAGAACAATGACTCAGACATTGCATGTTGATTAGGTGAATAAGAACCTGAGGCAACATATCTCAGGGAACTAGGATAAAATGAAATACTACTGTCAAAAAGAAAGAGAGAGAGTAAAGAAGAAAAACATATCAATAAAATGACTCCTAATCATGCTCTGTTTTACTTGTGATCAGTACCTTATTCAGTCATCATCAGTCATGTTTCCTCCTGCAAAAGATGAGAACAAACACAGAGCCGACAGCCAGACTTTACACAGCCAGTGATAGACCCTGAAACAGGCAGACCTAAATAGGATGGCTTTAACAAATAGTTCCCCTCAAGGTTCAGGGACATCCATGAAAGAGGAGGCAGAAAGAGTTTAAGATCTAGAGGAGATGAAGAATATCAAGAAAACCAGGCCCTCTAAATCATGATGATTTACTTGAGTGTAAATGAAATTACAGAGAGTGAGGCAGGATATAGAGGACCTGCATGGGCCTGTATCAGGTCCTCTGTGTACATATTATGGTTTCCAGTTTAGTGATTTTATTGGATTTTTGAATATGTGAGTGGGTGGGTCTCTACTTTTTGTGCCTTCTCTTGGATTCTTTTCCTTCTGTTCATTTCTTTTGTTCAACTCCAAAGTGTTATATTTTCTTTATTTTACTTTATTTATTTTTTATTATACCTTTGAAGCCTATTGGTTTTTTAATGAAAGACAGAAAGGTAGTGGATCTGGATGGGAGGAGGTGGAGAGGGGAAATCAGAACCATGATATATTATTTGGTAATGTAATCTATTTTCATTAAATGAAAACAATTAAATGTTCATATAAATATGATAAGAAAATAAATATTGGTATCTGGAAAACATGATTTCCAAACATAAAAATTAGTGTTTTAATTATAGGCTTTATTTTTTTGGTTTAAATATGTGGGCTTTCAAAATAGAATTATTATTTTTTTATTCCTTCAGTCTTGTTCTTTTACTAGTTTTTCCTGTCTACCATTTATGATATCCTTTTTCATATAATGAAGGCAATGAAAATTAATATTTTCTTCTAAGAATTTATTAAAAATGGTTCCTTAGTATTAATGTTAAAAATTTCTTTGAGTAGTAAGTGTTAGTAATGTTATGTAAAACTCTCTGGGTTTGTCATAAAATCATAAACAACTATCTCATTTCTTTCTCATGGATTGTGAACTGTGATGTTTTACATGTAGTGAAACTAACATAGCTAAATCATATAAAGAACTTTACAAACTGTAAATCTTTTTAAAAACTGATGAATAAAAATGTAATATCACATAAAATCAAGAATTCAAAGACATTATAGAAATAGTATTGCATTGTTATAGGAAGGACTTAAATGTAACATTTATTTAAATAAATGAAATGGCCCCAGGAAGTATTCTTAAAACATGATTTTTATAGAAAGTCAGGATTTAATTTTGGGAATATTTGTCATCACAGACTAACATGATAATAAAGTACTGGAAACACAATATATAAGAGAAATGCACATAGCAATTTTAGAGAAAAAAAGTATCAGCAAATACGAGTGAAAGAATATCTCAGATCAAAACTTTAGATATGAGATGACGAAGTTAAAGACTCAAATGGCTGACTTTAGCAGTTCCTGGGTATGGAATAATGTTTTTTTTTTTTTCCTTTCAAGCAGGATTAACTTCTAAAAAGACAATTTTCAAATTAAGATGCACCCACATAATTAACAGAACTGTTAATGACCTAGAATGAACCTGGTCAGGAATGTTTTAAATTTTAATCATGAAAATAAGAGTGATTCTGATAAAATTCAAAAGACCTCTACTGTATTCCTGACAAGGACATTTTTATATCTTCTACAGGAAATTACAGGATTTTTATAGTGTAAAATCAGCAAAAGGAAAAGCAGAGCTCTCAACAATTACTCTATTCAGGGACTGTATTTCCTCTTCAGTGTTCTGTGAGAGGCAGCACGTCAGAAGGTATTGAAGAACTCAGGTGAACGTGCCAGCGAACACTGCTGTGAATTCTTAGGTTAAAGGAAGAAAGTCTGATACCTTCTAATTTTCTGTGAAAAGCTGAAAACAAATATCAAAAGCAAATGAAAGCTTCCTGCATATAATATCTGAATACTACTATTTCCCTGTTTTTGTGTCATCTGGAAAAACATTTTGTTCAGAGGAAATCTCTATTTAATTCTGTGTGTACAGACTTCTACAACAAAACTTTGACCATGTTCTATATTTTCTTAATATATATAGTCTTGGTGTTATGTTTTACAGATTTATTGCCTACAGCAAATGAATATTATTAACAGATGTGGTCAAATATATGACAATTTATTATTTGGCGGCTTTTACAGAAGTGGGTCTGCTCACTGTTTTTGTTTGATCATGGCACCCATTACAAGTATAAATAATACTAAAATTGTTAGCATCTGGATATTTTTCTGACAAGCAATTAAACTCAGTCTTTATTTGACTCTTTGCTTCTATGTAATCCATATTTGCTGGCTTCTTAGGCACGTCATTTAATTTATTTCCTGCTCTGCCATGCCAGGTCATTATAACCCTTTTATGATTTAAGAAATTTCAGGAGGTATTTGTCCTATAAATTCTGGAAGGCCATGAAAATAAAGACCTGCTTCTAACCAGCAATATACCAAGACACTGGAAGAGAAATTGAAAGCAAGGAAGATATGTGACAAGAACTAGAATTGCAGAGATCTTGCAGCTTTTTGTCTCTGGGTCAGATCCCTTCAGGTGCTCTAGCAGATCATAGATGGGGTAGAGTTTGGGACAAGCCAAGTCATAACCATATTTCTGGGCCTGGGCTGCTATTGGGTTGGTCTGCCAGCTAGGAAATGAGACTATTCTCTCATTGCCATAATTTCAGGGCTTGCTCACCCACATATGATCTAAGAGTGTTGTCTTTATTGTGCTGCCCTGGCAAGATACAGAGTGGTAGCAGGATGTCCAGGAAGAGTACTAGTGGGGGCCTAGTATAGAATGTGTAGAGGTGATCAGGAGCGTGGAACTAGACCAATGACTCTTTGCAATGAACATGTGCAAGCATAGATGTACGGACAAGGGTGCATACAGTATGAGTTGCGTCGCAGTGCAGCTTCTCAAGATGAGACTTTTTAAATTTCTTCCCCCTTTATAATTTCTTTCATTTGTTTTTTGTTTCTTTCCTTTCATCTCGTGAACTTTGTTTTATTGGGGGGGAGGGGGCGGTGCAGGGACAGACAATGGATGTGAAGGGAAAGGAAATGAATGGGATCAAGATACATGATCTGTGGAAGACACAGAATAAACAAAACAATTATAAAAGAGAACTATAATTTCTAATTTATAAAAGCTGGAAATAGCTTTCAGTAGCTGCGATTTAATATAATGTATTTGGACAAACAGCTGCAGTGGTGGTGGTGGCGGTGGTGGTAGTGGTGGTGGTGGTGGTGGTGTGTGTGTGTGTGTGTGTGTGTGTGTGTGAATCAGTTCCTAATGTTCTCAGCTTGCTCTCCATACCTTACTACTCCCGTCCTGTGAACCTGGGAATTGTGGATATGTTACAATATGGATGTTTGCCTGGGGTGTTCAGAGGACCAAATGCAATATAGTCTGCTACTTTGAATGTATCATAATTCTCAAAAACTTCGTTTAAATCACTTAAATCCTATAAATGTTGTCTCTCTAGGTTTTGAACTATCCTATTTAACTTACCACTCTGGTCATCCTCCTGCAAACTGTATGTTTATGATATCTGCCAGTTACATGAATATAGTTTTGTGGCTTTTGCTAAAATGTCGTGCTAAGATGAAAATTGCCCACCTGAAAGTAATGTCTATTCAAACCCCATGACTGCAATTGTGTTTAGATGTTGGGTTTTTGTAGACATAACCAGGTTACAATAAATATCATTGGGAATAGTATACCCTTATAAGATGAGGGAGATTTGGCACAGATAGCATCAGATGACAGCATATGTGGACGTTATATACAGAATGAAAAGGCTTCTGGATGTCCCTGGAAAGTGAGACAGCAGCACTGACATATTCTCTTTCCAAGCCTAGAGAGTAACTCAGCCTTTCAGACTCCTCTGCTGAGAACTTCCAGTGTCTAGTACCAAGAATGAATAGATACATTACAATTACCATTACAGGTAACATGGTGCCAAAGCACTAAAAAGTATAATAGAAATAAATTTATTCAGACTAATATTGACAGGGTCTAGTGATAACCAATGAGAAAATATTAAGGTTTTCTAAAGAAAGAGAATCAGTAGTCTATTAGGAACTTGAGGAATTAATTTATATGACAGTGGAAGTTGAGAAGTACCACAAGCTGTCATCTGCCTCTTTAAAACTTTGCCAGACATAAATTATAAGAACACAAGTGTACTCAGAGAAAAATATTGCTGCAACAGAGTCAGTATTAATAGGCTTTTAATATTTTATTATTTCCAAAGTGGTGTATTTTTAATATGAAAACAGCTATCACATCTGCATCAGAATTATCAGAGAGAGACATGAATTTTGAGAGTTCCCTCATATAATGGATTTCTCAAGTTCTATCTTTTTACATCCACAATGTTTGAAGGTCTTTTTGTCTGGTCAAGTTCTGGTTTCTATTCTAGTACACCAATAGAATGTTACTCTCCTGAGCACACCATTTATTCCAAAATTGAGGGAAAAAACACTCAGTTCACCTGATTACCTATTCTCACATTTTGTTAGTAATGAACCATTAATAGTTATACAGAATAAAGAACTCAATAGTTAGGTGTGATCACAATACAACACTTTAGTGACTGAACCATGAGTGAGATAGTGTTGCTTCAAATTCAGGAAATGACCTTAAAGGGAGACAGTGGTCCTCCTCCTTCTCCTTCACCTTCTTATGTATCTTTTCCTTCATGTTTTATAAGTGACACAAAGATATTTTTCATTAAATTATTTGAGGTAAACATTAGAAGTGGCAGCCATTTGGTATTTATAATTTTTGGTGGAAATGGTAGCGATGGTCCTCAGGTCACACTTTGATGGGACAGTAATAAATGCTACAGTCCCATCTGTTGCTCATTCTCCTCTTTTAGGGTTGTATAGTTGAAGGCAAAATTGAGTTTCAAGCAGTTATTAAACCAAGGTCCTAGATACTAGAGTTGGCCATTTTCTATACTGCATACCCTTCAATCTTTTCTGCCAGTGTGCAAACTGTACTAGAGACAGCACATGTTGTCTTTTAAAGTCCTTATATGATTAACCCGGACCTGCCCACATATGTTCCCCATGATAACAATAGTCCACAGTTTAGATACTGACACCACATCTTTAGAACCCCTTCATCTTTCCTTATCTTAAATCTAGAAGAACATCAGTTACTACCAACCTCAGTATTATATATGATGAGTAGAGAGAATAAAAGTGAACAGTTCAGAAGCCCGGCTACTTTCTACCACACTGATGAGTTCCTGAAATCACACACAAAGCATAAAAAGAAATTTGTACCAAAAAGCTTATGTTGCTTCTATATGTGAAATAGAGTTGTTGTATCGCTTAAGTTTTTTTGTTTGCAAACATTCTGAATACTTGTAGTTAAAGATAATTTCAACTAACACGCTAACAATATCTCACCTTTTCCCCCAGAGAAATGATACACAGCTGCTCAAGTTTGTTCATTGTCCCCTCTGTCTCAAGCCCTGTGAATTTGGAATTCTCCACCTTAGAACTTTCCTAGTAGTTTGCAGATAATCCATCAAAATGAAAAAAAATCAATATAAAATATTCAACATATGTCTGTGGAAGTAATTTTAATTGAACTCCACAAATTGTTTTTAATTTGTTCCATTGTGACTGTAGAACATTAAAAATGGTATTTGATCATAAATATTTTGAAAAATAATTGTCCAGTGGTTCACATTCATATTCAATGTTGTTCTTCTTTGCTTCAGTGCTAACCAAATAAATACAATTTTATGAGATGGAGGTAGTGGTGCATGTTTGTCTCATTCCAGGAGATAGGAGGAATCCAGAGTTTCATTCCAGCCTTCCAAGAAATCAAACAGGCAAACAAACAAACAAACAAAACACCCTAACAAGAAACCCCCAACAACAACCAAACAAAAATATACACATAAAATGACAAAAAAATGATAAGTTGTGAGTTTAAAATGTTATTTAGAGAAAGATTTACTAGTTTATCTTGCTTTTTGGCATTCCTGTGACAGTTTACTCTTGGAGGCGGGGTGAAGCTGCAGCATTCCTGTGTTCCTGAGAGCTCTTTGTATCCCTTTCATCTCATTTATGACATCAAAGAACAACTTTTTTCTCCCTCTTCTGTGTATTGCCTATAGTGAAACTGGCAATTGTACTTTTTTGACTGCCTTATTTTACCCAGATCCATAGCCATGGCCTTAACTTCAAAACACCTCAGCATTTTTCTGTCTGCATTGGTTCTGTGAAATCCTCACTCACTAACATATGCCTCTCTTATAGCCATTGTTTATGGTTTTACACTCAAGTCATACAAATGGAGAATCATGGTTAGGAAAATACAAACCTTATGCATACTTGCAACTTTTCTCCTTCTGCTTAGTCCATTAATTGCAAATTCTGATAGTTAGCAATGTTCCTAGGAAATGGCATAATGAATCCCATTAAATTTTATCACAGTGAGTTACATATATTTTGAATAAAGGGAAGTAAAATATGAAAGACTTTAAAAAAAATATGTTGAATGGGAAAAAACACCTAGTTGGGGCTTACAAACCAAAAGAAAAAGTTTTTCAACGGCATCATCACTTAGGGTCACTATTACAATTCCCATAATATATAATAATATAAAAAATAATTATATATATTAATATTAATTTGGAAATATTTTTTCTAGATACATGATATCTTAAAAGTTTTTGTTTATTTTTAGTTTATACAAGTATCACATTCAAGCCTTCTTTGAAGATTTTTAAAAAGACACTGACTGATTAAATTTGTGTAGAATTTTAAACAGATGGCAAAATCCAAAAGATGTACATGTAGAGTGGGTGGATTTAAACTACCTTCAAGATTACTGCATTGGAGAGATGACTCAGTCAGGAAATCATTTTCTATGTAAAAATGAGGGCTTGAGTTTGATCCTCTAGATCTCATGCAAAACGTCAGGTGTCCTGCCGTGTGCCTGGAATATCAATCTGAAAGAGATGGAGCTAGCAAGATCCCTGGGGTTCACTGACCAGTCAATCAAACCTATGTGTTGAACTCCAGTTTCAGTGAGAGACTCTGTCTCAAATGAAGAAAGTAGAGAGCAAGTGAGGAAGTCATCCCAACACTAACCTCTAGCTTTTATGCTCATACTCATTCTTGTGCACCCACAGGAATGCACACACACACACACACACACACACAAGCACACAAACTAATACACACACACTACATATATACATAAAAATAATTTACCCTTATGCATTCACTATTTTCTAATATTATAATAGCATCCTGTTGTTTATTAAAATAAATAAATATAGTTCTGCATTTTCTTTTCTCCATTGTATATGTTATGATGTTACCTATCATTGTTTTATATGGTAGGTACAAAAAATACCTACAAACTATAGCAGCCAGCCATCTATCAAGAAAGCTAGACTGTTAAGTTTTAGGAAGTGCAATTCCTAGAGAAATTAAGTTTGAAAGAATTGTTGAAGGCATTGCTGTTAAAGAAACTGATAGGATTCAGAAAAAAACAAAAGAGAACAATGATAGATTCTTGGAGGAAATGACAAAAAAAGTGTAAAGAATCTAATAGCACCGAAGTTCACAGCTCACAGTTATCAATGGTCTTTGTCACCACTGTCTTAGAGCTGGAAAGAAGGAAGTCAGGTCATGTCACTAGGAAGTGCAGCTGAGCAGAAGGGGTTAAAACAAGCTACAGATCCTGGCCTCACTGCCTTACTTTTCCAAAATGCAATGTTTTTTTTATTCATTTCTCCACAATTTCGGTGGGGGGAGGATGCTTTGTCCCCTATCAGCTTCCAGGAAGTATAGCTTATTGCTAGTTTAAGTCCACAAAATAAAAAAAAGAACCTACACCCCTACAGCTGCTAATGTCAGAAAAATTCTACTGTAATCTCAAGGGTGTAATCTGAACATTTCAATATGAGTTCATCCTAATCTCTGATTGAACAGGTGAAGAGGCACAGTACTGAGAAGGTTGCCTTGCCAAGGACACACGCTGACTCATGTCTCAACTAGTTTATCACTTTATCTCCCAACCTAAGGTCCTTCCTTTCCCACCTTTGCAGTAATGAGTTTTTATACTGAGAAAGGGGACTCAAGATTACATTCAATGTCAAGAGAAAGCTGGCAGGGGAAAAGTAGCAAATAGGGTGTCATGCAGATAGTGACAGTAAGGTTGTTGTGAGTTTTCTTGTAAACCACAGGATTTTCCAGACATTACAGAAAATGCTCTTTTCTTCTGGCATATATCTATTAATATCAGACCATTTCTAGACTTTTCCTTTAAGTCATTTTTAGACATCTCATTAGTTTACACGCTCTTTATTTCTTATTGTAACTTGTGAGTTAAAGATTAATATATCTATATTTTGAGTGACCAATTTATGCCCAGTGTTTTTTTAAAATAAAGTAACTCTTTTCAAGTGATAAAATAATACATTTACATTCTAATTAGCAGCCAGATTCCCTTCTCATGCCTTCTAATGCTGCTTTCCTCCAGCTTTGCTCTTCAGATAGCTAATAATAAATCACTGGGGGAATTCTTTTTCTTAACATGTGCATTTATATATTTAATAAAAATTATTGAATTTGTCGAGTGCTTATTGGAATGTGCACTATTGTTTTATATTCCATCTGAAAGAATGCAGCCATTGGCTTGTTCTAGAATACTAATCATTAGCACCTCCATTAGAAGTCAGCTCTTGCATTTGAGCAACGTTATGCTGTGAGGCTCTGTTTCCCAAGTGAACAGAAAATTATACAGTTGTATTAAAGAGGAGCTTTCCTTTGAATACAATTTTAAGGAAATCTTCAAAGGAGCCAGTTTAAAGACTCAAATCGGAGCACATCGCTAATTAGTGTGTGACAATAATTTAGGCGGAGAGCATCAGGCCTTGTTAATTTTCCTAGCCCATTCTGTAGTCTCTTTGCTGCATGTTTCTTTTGATGAGTCAATTTTATCTAGGTGCAGCTTTTTATATTTTAAATACTGTCATAACACTTCTAAAGTTTTAGAGAATGGGACAGACGGATGCTGAAATCTGGCAATTACCTCCTAACTCTGCATCCCAGCTACTCATTTTGTGGCTTGGGTTAAATTGCTTAATTCAATTGCAAGTATTTTGCATTTATAATATTGCTTTAAGTGGCATGTCTCTGAACAAAATAACTTAACTACCTATTTGTTTATGTAGCCTTTACGCTTAGAAAGCAAAATGTGCTTCCATCATCAATTATGGAACACATTATTTAAAATTCAAAGGTGTCAGTTCCCTTGATCACATTGTATCCTGTAAGGGCTGTTAGGAGTTAGAAATGCTTGCATTT
This sequence comes from Ondatra zibethicus, assembly GCA_004026605.1. NCBI lineage: Eukaryota > Metazoa > Chordata > Mammalia > Rodentia > Cricetidae > Ondatra > Ondatra zibethicus. The sequence continues at coordinate 9,699 of PVIU01023223.1, read as the reverse complement.
CAACTTTGTTATTTTAAAATTTGTTCTACAAATTAGGTATCAGAATAAACTGTTTTCTTCATTTTGTAAATAGAAAAGTATTGATTTGTGATGTCTTGGGAAATTAGAAAACAGAAACAGTGGAGTGTCAGATAACTATGATTTATGGCTTTGCATACATGAAGCAGGAATTGATGACTGTTGAGGTCAATATCAAGACTCATTGGCTCAGGTATACACAGGGACTAAAGCCATATTCAGAATCAATGTTTGTATCAAGAAAACATCTGTCTTCCAATGGATAAAAATATGCCAATATATACTGTTAATTTATTATTAGCTATTATGAGAATTCAATCTTTTAAGGATGACAATTATTTGCAATTTAAAGAGTCATCTCTCTCTATTCTTGATATTGGGTTTATATCCCTCATGATGGAGTATTTGTGTGTGTGTGTGTGTGTGTGTGTGTGTGTGTGTTTCTTTCAATGTCTCTGTGTGTTAGTGTATTGAGAAGGTGTGTATATTGTATTATGGGCAAAAATGTGCCACGGTTGATCATATATGCAGATGAATGGACAGCTCTCTAGTGTTGGTATTTTCCCTCCCTCCACTTTCATATATATTCTAGAGTTTGAACCCCAGTCAGGAGATTTGCATTTCAAATGCATTTACTTGTGAGGCCAACTTGCTGTCCTTTGAAATACATTTTTATTGACAAATAATAAGTATGATAACAATATCATGAAAAGTAATATTTTTACCTATGAACACTGCAGAAATATTCAGCTTATATAATGACCAATTTATTGTCTAACCAATTTGCTTAAATAATAATTTCTGTGAGAGCATTAATAATCTACTTTAGTAACTCTGAAATATGTGGCCATTAAACCTGATAACTACAACCTCACTGAACGCAGAAAAATATGTATGTGTCAAGACACCAATTTATATTCCTCTAAACATTTACCTGGAGTAGGATAGCTGAACCTATGATGATTTCATAACTTCTATTTCATCTTTAAAGAACTTGTTGACTATTCACAGAAGACATTAAGTTTCATTTTCACTGAGTGTCAAGTTTTACCTGAGTATCACTGTGTTTTTAATTGTTTGAATCACTAAAGTGGCTTAACATTTTGTCATATATCTGTAGATCATCCTTAACACATTTTGTAAAGTGCATTTCTCAGTTTTTCATTGTATTCTCTTATCTCTGCATGTTGAAGTTTTAAAATTACTTGGTTTTTTTAAAATATAGTACAAATCCATCATTCTCCCAATCCCTTGATTCCCTCCAATCATCCCCTATATCTTATCTAGCCCTGTTTCAAGTTAATAATTCTTTGGATTACTTATGCATTTTGGAAATTAGCCCCTTCTCCAAATATTTTCTTTCAATTTGCAGGTCATTATTTTCCCTCTGTTGTTTTCTTTTCTATGCTCACATCTTTTCTAAAAAAATTATCTTAATATTTTTATCTCTCGTTAACTTTTTCGTGCTTCTGTAACTCAGGTATGAAATCATCACAAAGGACCTAGACCCAATCGCAGAGCATTGACTGTTTTATTCTTCACATTTGACCAGTTTGAGTCTAAGGTTTTTCATTTATTCATTTTTTTATGATGATCCATTATGATTGCATGTGAGAACCCACATTTATTCTTCTCCATGCCTTTCCCAATTGTTACTAGTTTTAGTTATTAGAAGGACTGTCCCTTCCTCACTGTAGATTCTTGATCCCTTTGTCAAAAATAAATTGAAAGTGGATAATTGGAGATTTTCTAGATGTTCTGTCCTCTTCCACTGGTTAATATATTCATTTTTATAGTAGACTTTATTCTTTAAGTATTATCTCAGAACATCTTTATGAGGACATAAGTGAAAACATATTTATATAGATTCCATTAATTAACTTACTTTAGATATAAATAAATAAATCTTTAGGAACAACAAGACATAAAACTAAAATACATTTTGTTTTGTTATTGAATCACTTAAATTTCTACTTCATACAGCTAAATTTAAAACCTATGAGCATTAACCTAGAAGTAAGGAAGAAATAAAAATAACAGGTGCAATTCAGCATAGATAGCCCATATTCAGAAAGATTTTTTTCAGTTATTTTCTTGTTGTTTCTGTTGAGAAAGAAAAACAATACCAAGTTTGCAGAACCAAGCCAGTTTAGATAGAAAAGGGAATAAAAACATGCAATCAACCAAACAAAAACCAATAACAAAACATAGATAAACACAAAGTATAAAGCAGACACATAGATAAATGTAAAAAAAAAAAATCTACTAAACTGACTCAAGTTACAGAAGATGAATTAGCACTGCTTATCGTAAACCTAAAAGCTCACATTCAAGAATGTGAAGTCAGAGCTCTGTCAGACTCCATACACTGAAATCCATTAACATGTGTTATATGATCCATGCCATTCTAGATGAAACATAATGGACAGGGGGAAGGAGTTAAGTTTTGCTTTAGCAATGACTTCTTGGAAAACACACCAACATCTCAGTCTAAAAAATTAAAATAATAACCCATTGCTTCTGGAAGCAAAATTATGCACAAATGCAAGGTACCATTACACAAACCTTGCTGTTGTTTGATTAACTAGCGAGAAGTACATCTAGCTACAAAGCTGGGTTTTAACCAATGAAACAAACAATACATAGATTGAAGAAAATATTTGAAAATTACATATCTGATATTCAAACATTATAAATATTCAATATGTTAATATTCAATGTGATTGAGAACTTTTATTATTCAAAATAAAAACAAATAGACTAAATGTTTAGTGAATGGGGCTGGAATTGTATCTCAGTGGTAGAGCAAGTGTCTAGCATGCATAAGGCTTTGGGTTCAAATCTAGCTCTGAAAGAAAAATAAATATATTTTTGTCAAATAATAATGAATAGAAACTTCTACATTACAAGGAAATAATTTAACAAATATGTGAAAACCCTGTCCCACAAAATCTTAAGGAAATAGAAATTTAAGTCTCTGTGAGATATATTTTCATGGTTAATACACACACACACACACACACACACACACACACGCATATATAAACAAATATTAACTAAAAATATAAAGGAAGCTCTATAACACCGTTAATGTTGTAAAAACAGCTTGCAAGTTCTTACAAATAAAAACAAACAGATTAGAAGCTCTGTATGGTCTGTTGACCTTTCCCTGAAGCTTACACTCAAAGAACACCTTGTCAAGATGGCTGAAGTTTATTTCCATTGCAAGAGCCAAGACCTTCAAGAGATACATAGAAGAAGAAATTGTGCTCTATCTCTTCTCTCTCTCTCTCTCTCTCTCTCTCTCTCTCTCTCTCTCTCTCTCTCTCTCTCTCACACACACACACACACATACACGTGGCAAAAGAGGTTCTTCTGTCTACGTGTTGCTTTTATTGGTTAATGAATAAAGAAACTGTCTTGGCTTGTGATAGGGCAAAAGAATAGAGAAAGGTGGGGAAAACTAAAGTGAATGCTGAGAGAAAGGAGGCAGTGTCAGAGAGAAGCCATGTGGCTCGTCGGAACTTTAACTGGTAAGCCACAGCCACATGGTGATACATAGATTACTAGAAATGGGTTAAATTCAGACATAAGAGTTAGCCAATAAGAAGCTAGAGCTAATGGGCCAAGCAGTGATTTAATTAATACAGTATCTGTATGTATGTATTATTTCGGGGCTAAGCGGCCGGGAACTAACTAGCAGCCTGCTGCTACACAGACACACAGACACACACACACATGAGTTGAGGATCTAAAAGAGATCCAATCATTTGTTATCCACTTCCTGATGGAGATGGAAGGCATTATGCCAAATGAAGCAAATAATAGAGGCAACACAAGCAAATAAATCAAAAACAAAAAAGAAAGAAAGAACAACTTTGTAGGATTCAATTATATGTGGAATAGAGGAGGAGTATAGGTGAAAAAATGAAGTCAAACATACGGACAAAGAAAAAATTAACAACCGTAGAAGGATAGGAAGAAGGAAAACGCAGGCAGAAGGAAACAAGAAAGCAGATATATAGGATCAATAACTTTAGTTTTCTGGGGTGAAATATGGGATGATGGTTGATGAAATTGAGCTGGACTCGGGGATATTGTTAAATATGTAGAGCTTACTATTCTTATTAAAAAGAATCTACATAAGGTGTTAGAAATGGTAATTTATTTCAATATAATTTGCTTTTTGTCTACATGGCTCTCACAACACCATGTTGTAAAACTTATATATGCACAATAAAACTTACCTTAAAATGTTTGAACGTCTAAGAACTTGGTCCTCAAAGCTATAGGAGCAACTGAACTACTCCTAAAGCCAGATGTAAAAATAAAATTCTTTTACTGCAAAATTATTAACAGGGACACTTAGAAGCAATAGTAACTCTTGCTGAAGAAAGCAGAACGTAGCAGAGACATAGACCACTAATGAATAATTAAATTCTGGATAAGTCACATCAAAGGGCATTCAGTGGGATCAGAAAAGAATTATCTGTTCTAGCATATTAAACTATCTTAGTTATTATGTGTAGTAATGAGGGGCTCGGACTGCGTTCCCGGTGCAGGGCCCCTTTTTCTGTCCCGCCCGGCTCCTGTTGCGTACTCGAAATAATTACACGGAAACTGTATTTATTTAAATACTGCCTGGTCCATTAGCTCTAGCCTCCTATTGGCTAACTCTCACTTATTTGTTTAACCCATTTTTAATAATCTGTGTGTCACCACTAGTCGTGGCTTACCAGGAAAGATTCAGCGTGTGTGACCTGGGAGCTTCATGGCGGCGGCTCTCTCTAACTCTGTCCCCTTCCCAGTATCCTGTTCTCTTTTTCTGTCTATTTAAGTCCTGCCCTATCAAAAGGCTAAGGCAGTTTTTTTTATTATCCAATAAAAGCAACCCAAATACAGAAGGACCCTCCTACACCATTTCCCCTTTTTCTATTTAAACAAAAAAGAAAGGCTTTCATTTTAACATAGTAAAGTTACATATAACAAAACAGTTATCAAGAATTACAGTTACCATATTTATATCTATTTTATCTTTTATCATGACAAAGGAAAACTATAACTATAACTATCCATTCTTTAACTCCATCAAAGACTCCAGAAGGATAAAATATTACCTAAGTAAACAACTTCCAAAACTCTAGAAATGACAGAGACATCTTGCTGCCTGTACAGTCACCCAAAGTTCCTCTGTACCATTAGGGCATCCATCTTTAGCCTACAGGCCCATAGTATCCACCAGATTTTTCCATGAAGCAGGAAAATTTAAAGACAGTTCAGGCGCTTTCTTCTGTATCCTGCAGAATGTCTCGCAGACTCTTTCATGAAGCAGGAACCTTGAACGATCATCTCACCTTTAGTCAAGTTCATCAGTCCTCTCTCTGCAGGTTCTTTGTGTCCAGTTTATGCACCAGTCCAGGCAAGAGCACTTTCTCGCCCAAATGGCAAACGAACTCCATAAGGAGTCTCTTTAATGCCCGTCTTTCTCTTGAAGTAGATGGTGCTGCCAGGAGCAGACGTGTCTCATTGTCATGAAAAGTCCTAAGTTATTAAAATATTTAAATGCCATATTTTGTCACCTTTGAAAGATATGAAGAATGTCTATCTAACTGAAATATACCTCTATATATCTAGAAAATTTAACTAACATGACTACAAGCTTGACTATATCAATGATTATTTGGAACAAATCTAAACTTTTCAATATCAGTTAAAATTCTACAAAAGTTTTCAAATTTTTGCTTTTGAAATACTCACAAATAGCCCGATGTGGTAACACACACCTGTATTCCCAGATAATTAACTGGGGTATAAAGAGGATTAAAAGTTAAATCTGGCCTGGTCTGCTTAGAATGATCTTTTACTAACAATAACAACATAATAAAACTAAAAGTAAAATGATAACTTTACAATTTCTCATTTTTTCCATTTCTGAAAGGAGCATTTTTTGTCTTTTCCTAGAAAATTGCAGTAGTCTGGTAATGCCATCAAAATAGGCTGCAGGCAATGAAAAGTCAAAACTTATATTATGTTTAAGTGTTTTAGGAAAAATCATAAGCAAAAAGAGAAGAATGAGAATATGCACTTATAATAACTAATAACGTAAGAATGTACTGCATGAATGACATGACAAAGAACAATGAATTGTCTAACACAAAGGTAGGAGACACTGTTATAGCTGCAGATAACCACATGAGTTCAGGCAAATACTTTCATCCATATTCAATTGTTCACATTTGTGTATCGGGAAGAACTTATCGGCAAAGAAGACATTCTGAGATCCACACATTTCTCTGGTCAAATAATTTGGATTTAATGCTTATATTTTCTTCCAATACATGAAAATAAGAAAATCATCTGAATTTTATTAGGGTTTCTCAGGAGCTACAAAAATGGGCCCTGGTAAGTCATGGAAATTACAGAAAATTCTTCACTTTCAACAGTATCAACCATTGTGATAGAAATAATTTTTCTCAAATTTCATCAGAAAAGCAAAGCTCAGTAACAGAAAACAGTATAACATACAAACAATTACACCTGGATGGAAAGTGATATGGGTCAGAGGGATGCTGATGGCTCTCCCTCTGTAACAGAAGGTGAGACACTCTACCAAACTCACAGTACCCTGCAGAACATAACGCTAGCTCTGTTATTCAGTTACTGGTAAGTTTGACAGTAGTAATTTCTCACTTGTACTGCTTCCTTTCTCCTCTCTCAACTTGACAGTGAATGATGTCTCATATATGTGCTTGTTTGCCTTTATGTAAATGTCAAAGACAAAGCAAAAAAAAACCCAAAAAACAAAAAAACCAAACCAAAACAAAACAAAACAAAAAACCTAGGTTTTGCACTTGAGAAAATTAAGTTGGAACGGTTTTAGCACAGCAGGTTACTGGCCTCATAGGTCTAGTGGGGACTCTTGTGCCTTCAGTTGCCTTTCAAACTTTCCTAAAATATGCACTTTTTAAATTGACTTCAATTATTTTAAAAAATACCATTTTTTTTCTAGAGAAGTCTCCCAACATGTTTGACTTTGTTTTCAAGGATGCAAGCTGTTGTTGTAAGAGTTCCACAAGCACATCAGGAGTGCAAAACAGGTTTTATTTGTTAAAAACTGGTGGTCAGCAAAAGAACCCCTCCTATTTAGTTGACTTGACATCCAAGTCAAGAGAAACTTCCAGTATTTCTGTATCAACAGAAGGGTTCTGAAGTACAGCATTAGTCTAGGAATAATGATGTCATTTTATTTGGAGTTATCACGACTAAATAAATTAATAGTAGAATAATTGCGGTTAATGAGATTTGAATAAAAGAGAATGTTCTGAATCTTTATTGATGGATGGAAGTGTCGAAAATTAGAACACCAAGTACACTTAGAAGCACAGTTTTAAAATTCTGTTGAACTGCATTATAAATAGAATTGGCAGCTGCAAGGGAGTCTGTAGTCTTGCTAATAAATCTGTTCCCATCTCATCTCATATTGACAATGTTTGAGACATAGAGATAACTGATGGTACATTCACATTAAAATATGCCACACTATCTATAGGACAGTGATGGAAAATATAAATGGAAAAATGGCCTGTAGCCAACTTTATTGTATCTTTTTGAGACACTTAAAATGAGGGAGAAGAGAAAAGTTTGAACACAACAGTACAAGATTTGTATGATAGAATTGCTGCTTTGACACAACAATTTTTAAAAAGTGTGTGTGTGCTCTCTCTTTCTGTGCTGAGATCAGAGGCACACACTGGTAAGGTTGTCAGTTCCTGGTGGTAAGGTCCCCGTGGGCCTCTTTGTTCCACAGGACCCTGTAACCCCCCCTGCAAGATCTCCCTTTCCTCTGTGGGGCTTTGGAACCTCATCACTCTCTCTTCCTGTGCTGAGATATGAGGCACACACTGGTAAGGTTGTGAGCACCTGGCATTAAGGTCCCCGTGGGCCTCTTTGTTCCACACGACCCTGCACCCCCCCCGGGCAATATTGCCCTTTGCTCTGTGGGGATTTGGAACCCCACCACTCTCTCTTCCTGTGCTGAGATCGGAAGCACACACTGGTAAGGTTGTGCACGCCTGGTGGTAAGGTCCCTGGGGCCTCTTTGTTCCACAGGACCCTGCACCCCACTGCAAGATTGCCCTTTCCTCTGTGGGGCTTTGAAACCCCAGCACTCTCTCTTCCTGTGCTGAGATTGGAGGTCCAGAAGGATCGGAAGTCCAGATGGGACTTCCTCTTCCTGCACTGAGAACAGCTACCCAGAGGGGTGAGTGTGTTCATGCTGTCCTGGGAGGTCCCCACCCACTGAGACTCCCCTGACTGAAATCAAAGGAAGAGATGGATGGGTGTCAATCCAAGAATTCCTCCAACATCCTGAAAAGCAACATGATAACACCAGAAACCAACGAGTACTCAAAACAGGAAAACCTGAGCAATCTAACCCAGAAGAAGTAGAAGAAATCGACTTTAAACGTAACATTATGAAAGTGATAGAGACCTTTAAAGAAGAGGTGAAAAACTCCTTTGAAGAAAGGGATGAGGAAACTAACAAAAAGTTAGAAGAAATGAATAAATTCCTCAAAGATACCCTAGAAAACCAAAAAAAAAAAAAAAAGCAATCAAACAGGTAAGGGAAACAGTTCAAGACTTAAAAACTGAAATGGAGAATGAAGAAAACACAAACCGAGGGAAGGCTGGAGATGGAAAATCTGGGTAAAAGATCGGGAACTACAGAGACAAGTATAACCAACAGACTACAAGAGATAGAAGAAAGAATCTCAGACGCTGAAGATACTATAGAGAAAATAAACTCATTGATCAAAGAAAACAACAAATCCAACAAATTCTTAACACAAAACACCCAGGAAATCTGGGACACCATAAAAAGACCAAACCTAAGAATAATAGGGGTAGAAGAAGGAGAAGAAGTACAGCTCAAAGGCCCAGAAAATATATTCAACAAAATTATAGAAGAAAACTTTCCCAACCTAAAGATGGAAATGTCTATGAAGGTACAAGAAGCATACAGAACACCAAATAGATTAAATCAAAAAAGAACATCCACTCACCATATAATAATCAAAACACAAAACATACAGAATAAAGAAAGAATACTAAGAGCTGCAAAGGAAAAAGGCCAAGTAACGTATAAAGGTAAACCTACCAGAATTACACCTGACTTCTCTATGGAAACCATGAAGCCAGAAGGTCTTAGATAGATGTGCTGCAGACACTAAGAGACCATGGATGCAAGCCCAGACTACTACACCCAGCAAAGCTTTCTTTCACCATCGATGGAGAAAACAAGGTATTTCAGGATAAAAACAAATTTAAGCAATACATAGCCACAAACCCAGCCTTACAGAAAGTACTAGAAGGAAAACCACATCTAAAGGAAGCAAGCAACACCCATAATAACACAGACATCTAACAGCCCTCCACTGGCACAACTCAAAGAAGGGAAAAACACAAACTCTACAACCCTAAAAAAATAACCGCAGTTAATGATCTCTGGTCATTAATATCACTTAATATCAATGGACTCAATTCACCTATAAAAAGGCACAGGTTAAGAGAATGGATATGAAAACAGGATCCAACATTCTGTTGTTTACAAGAAACACACCTCAACCACAAAGACAGACATTATCTCAGAATAAAGGGTTGGGAAAAGGTTTTTCAATCAAA